>JAQIUQ010002126.1:392147-434647 GCA_030378365.1 Hybognathus amarus
CCTCCGAACTTAGGCCCCGTTTACACGAGAACAATTCCGGGTGAAAACGTACAAATATTTTATCGGATGTGCCTTTCGTTTACACGGCGACGGCGTTTTGAGGCTTAAAAACGCGAAAAAGTGAAACCACCCTCCAGAGTGGAAATCTTAAAAACGCTCCACCGTCGCGTTACCGTGTAAACGGTAAAAACGCAAAAGTCTGCTTGACAGTGAAGGTTGTACACAGGTGCGTGGACTTGGTGTTGTTGTAGTATGCACTCCTAGCCACCTGAAGTGCATACTACATTGAATTTCACACACTTTTGCGTCACCATTTGCACGCGGATTTCCCACACAAAACGCTCGTCTAAACGCAGAATAAAAAGTGATGGCGCAACGCCACTTTTGCGTTTTCTCTTTAGAATCGTTTCCGTGTAAACATAGCCTTAGTAAATAAAAATTCATTCCACGAGTTCACACTTGCATATCATTTTGAGGGAGAAAGATTTAATGCGTATTTGGCGTGCTGTCCGGAGGGAGGGCTCCGAGCTCAGAGTTCAGCCCGAACCCAGAGTACTCCCCCAATAGGCTAAAGAGCCGGCCGCCAGACTGAAGACCCCCAAATGAGTGCCAAAATTGGCGGGCTGGCATCTCGAGAAGGGGCTTGGATGCTTGATCGGGGAGGCCTGTGATGGTGGCTCACTGCCTGGGCTGACGGCCCCTGTTTGTCTGCGAATGAGGAGCGGTTGTAGTGTACTTGTCCAGGAGGTTTTCACACTGCATCCTATCGTCTAACAGTTTGTGCAGCACAGTCAATAGGACGCGCACGTGCGCGCGCACACACACACCTACAAACGCATTTTGAGAGCGTTATATGTTTAGTCAGCATGGCCTGCAGGTGTCAGGCCAACAATTCAATAAGAAAAGATAATATAAACATAAAGCAAATATTTCGACAAAGCATCACAGCATCACAGTGTTTATTGATTGAATTTACTTTTAAACGATTCACTGACCGCCATTCAAAAAACATTTCTTACTTTTTTTCTAAATGAATCATCTGTGTTGAATGAATTGATTGATAAACCGACTAATTCATTAAGGCAGTGACTTGCCGCCATCTAGTGGCAAAGTTCCATTTTCATTTTTTCAACATTTCATATTTCTGTATTCCAAATTTTATATTTGATACATTAGTCTCATACGATTATTTATGCAAATTGTAAGTGCTGTGTAAAATGCATCTACAAGTGCTCCTTCAAAAATATAAGTGTAGAGCCATGTGTTTTAATTAAAGGCCTATTTGGCTTTTAGTGTTTGTGTTTGTTTTATGTATAAAGTAAAAATAAGGTAGCCTATAAAATGTAATGTGTATGAAGAATGGGTTAAGTTTTTTTTTGTTGTTATTATAGAGATTCTTTAGTCACCTCTTTTTATCTATTCTCACAAAAATCATGTTGTTCTATTTATTAAAACAATAATAGAGCTGAGCTTGCTATTTTACCATGTCTCAGATGAGTCAGCAAGGAAAGAAGAGGCTGTGTGACATTGTGATTTTTACTTTACTTGTGATTCACATTTTTTTTATACATTTTATTTAAAGTTAATTCCTTGTATCGTGACACATACATAGATTTCTCTGGGCTAAGCCCCGGATATCCACTCACCCTAGAACTGCCCCACACTAATCAAATTGAGTAAAGTTTAAGTGGGTGGCCACTCGTCCAATTTATCCTCCTTTTAGCTTTTTTGCTTGCATTTTGGACAGAAGCAACTGACTGTCCATTTGACTGTAAGTGAAAATTTGGGAAGTGGACGCTTTTGCAATTAGCTTGATGAAGATTCTACACGAATAATTCCACGGATTGTAATATTAATAATAATAAATGTTCAGAAAAGAATAAATCTTATGTGTATTGAGATTCAATGTGCGCTCACGCGCTCTGCTGTACTCGCGCACGCGACTTCACGTGTGCGTGCTGTGCCAATGAGCGATTCGAATTTTAGTTGCTATAGCGACGTGTTTTTTGAATTCCGACTGCATAAATCAACAATTTCACGGATCGAAATCTGTTGGTTGACAAACGAGGCGAATTAAGAGACTTTTACAGAGTATTTTGAAGCTGTTCGGAGGATTGAGAGGAGACCGAGAAGAAGGAGATTCAAAACTCTTTCATCACAGAGTTTTACTTTTGAGCTCATTTTAATATTCAAAACTTTGATTTTATTTGTTCTTTTCTAATTTTAGAAGGGGTTTCGTGTTTTATTTGATTTAACGTTATTTAATTTACTTTTTTTTTCTTTTTTTGGAGGAGGAGGAGGAGGAGTATTTCTGTATTGTCTTCTATATTTGTATTGTCTTGTTGTCTTTTTTGTAACGTTATTGTTTTTATTGCAGGTTGGAAGAGGATATCGATGGCTCACATTGGTGAAAGAGGTGGCAGCAGACCCTCATCAATGTCCAAATGTTTGTCAGACCAATCAAAGAATGCAGGATTTTTGTTCACAGAAGCTAACGTTACAATCCCAACGCGACGCTTCACTTCAGTGAACGATCATACAGTGTAAGATGAGATGCAAGTAGCTAAAATATACGGCTGTTTTTCGATAGAAGTTTTAAATGGACAACCGACATAATCAGTTTGATCAAAGATCGTTGAAATTATAAGATCAATTTAACAACACAAGCACCCTATTAAATATATTGCCATTATTATTGTATAAATCTATGTATAACGTTTCCTCGAATGTGCGACTTTTCACTGTTTGCGTTCACTCCGCTTGTTTGTGTTTGCGTAACTTGCGTCATTTAGCCAGAGGGCGGCGACAAGTGACTGTCTTTAATAAACAGATTAGTCCAAAAACACTGATTAATTTAGTATCTGATCAAATACTTCATGCTTTTAAAGCTACTCTGTACCCTACGTATGACCCTGATATGCAAAAATACTAGTGATTCAATATGTTTTATTGTATTCAATATATTTTTATATTCTAAAGTCTTGCATTTTCAATACTAATGCAAGACTAGTAGTCTTGTATGACACTTTTTATAACACAGATCGTTCATCCTTTGCTAGGAGGCTTAAAAAAATATTGTGGACATAAATTAAGAGTATACCCACTTCTCCAGGCACCACTACATCACTGGTTGTACCCAGTACAATGATAGACTAATGTGAAGAAACTTGTATGAGATAACTAACGTTAATTTGATCCCTAAATGTTTCCAGCATAGTGATCACATGTATTCGATGCATTGCATATGAAATAAACTTTTGTATTTGAGTAACGTTAGTAACAATTATTAATTGACCACTGGCATTAAATATTGATTATTATTATTATTAAAATATTACAATGTGATGTCTGAAATATTCCAACCACAGGCCGCTCCAGATCCAGCAGAGCTGCTTCCACTCAGACGGCTGGTAAGGAGAGACTCGCTTCTGATGATCGCGATCAGGATCCGCTGTCAGACTTGACGCAGACATTGAGCCAGGAGCTTCCTGAATATTTAGCACCTCTGTCTTCTGTGTTTCTGTTTCCATAGGTAAGGCTGGCAGGAAGAGGAAGAGGCAGAGCAGCAGCAAAGAGGATGGAAGTCCGTCCACTTCATTTAAAAGACCTGCTAAACGCTCTCGCAAAGGTCAGAATAAGCTTTTCATTTAAAAATTATGGCTCAATTATTAAATGATTTTTCATTAGATGCATGTGTTCTCTTAAGGACATTTCTTGTGCATGTGTGTTACAGAAGCATATGAGAGGGGCCCATTGCTGGGACAAGGCGGATTCGGCTCTGTGTATGCTGGGATCCGCTGGTCTGACAGACTGCCAGTAAGACATTTTCTTCCCTCCTTTGTTCAGACAGCCTTTATAAATGTTGATATCAGTAAATGTCATCTGTCACAATTAGGCAGGTGTGATTTACTGTGGTTTATGTCCAGCCATCAAGTACGTCTCTAAAGACAGGACCCAAAAGAGGCTGAAAGTTGTAAGTTCCAGTGTGAATCTGTTGTTTTATCCGTTTCGTTCAGCCCTGGATATAACGGAGCCTTTGTCCCTGCAGGAAGGTCAGGGTCTGCTGCCGCTGGAGGTGGCATTGATGACCCGGGTCAATTCAGCTCCTGCCTGCCCCAACGTCCTGCAGCTTTTGGAGTGGTTTGACCGTCGCAGTCACTAGAGCATGATCCTGGAACGGCCAGTTCCCTGCCAAGATCTGCAGAGTTTCTGCGAGAAGAACGGCTGTGTGGATGAGAGCTTGGCCAAGAAAGTGCTGGTTCAGCTGATCACCGCTCTGAAACACTGCGAGAGCCGCGGAGTCCTGCACCGGGACGTCAAGCCAGAGAACCTGCTGATTTCCACAGCGTCCCATGACATCAAGCTGCTGGACTTTGGTTGTGGAGACCTGCTAAAGGACTCGGCCTACACATACTATGCAGGTTAGCTTTGCGTTACAGCAGGAAACTCTCAGTGGATGTTCACTGAACTTTTGATGATCAAACAAAGATCGTTTGGACTGTAAATAGTTTACAGTCTATGTTAATAGACAAAATAGTTTGGACTGTAACCTCTTCAGTGTATGTTTCTGGTCTTCTTGGGTCTCTCAGGTACTCTTGAATACGCTCCTCCCAGAGTGGGTTGATCAGCACCGCTATCATGCAGGACCGGCTACCGTTTGGTCAGTGGGGGTGACGCTCTACAACATCCTGTGCTTTCCCTTCATAGTGGCACGGACGGTCTTCTTCAAAGGCCAACGGCTCTTCGCTAGAGAACTGTCAACAGGCAAGAGATAGCAAACATTCAGAAGTAGAAACTCAGGATAAGTTTGTTCTTATGTGTTCCTAAAGACTGTGATGTGTGTAACAGGGTGCTGTCAGTTGATTAGCTGGTGTCTCAGTGAAGCGGCAGGAGATCGTCCCAGTTTAGACGACATCGAGCACCATCCTTGGTTGCACTGAACAGGTGGCCAGTGACATTACACTTATCTGAATCACAGCAGACATGGCTTGGATTGTATTGTTAGGGTTAGTGTAGATAAACATTTATGATCATTTGTATAGGGTGAGCTGGAGAGACACAGGAACTGCAGAGATCTTCCTGACCTACAGAAAGAGAAGGGGACCATGAACTAGTTTCCAGCATTCCTGCTCCGTTCTGTGTGGATGCTGGAGGAGCTGAACACACAGCAGCAGCTGAAACCAGAGCCCGGGGCAGAGATCAGCTAGTCGAAAGTAGCAAAGCCTGTAGCCTGTAGGCTACCCCAATAAGAAAAGAGCAGAGTGTGAAAAAATAGGGACAGAGTGTAAAAAAGCATAACAGTCTGCGGCAGGGTGTAAACTAGCATAATGTGGGTTCGTTTTATTTTTTAAATTAGGACAAGTAAAATAAAAATCCAAAAAGTCCAGTAAGTGGAGATAGACAAATAGAATTAATCTATAAACTAAAGACATTTTTCATGCTCAGAACAATAACTAACATTTTGTACTTTGAAGTAGAGGTCGACGCGTAAAAGTCGTTGCACTGCAGAGTGTAAATCAGCATAATGAGTTTAATTAATTACAACAGGGAAAAGGAACAAGTATCAGAAATAAAATAGAATAGAAATAGAAAAAAAAATCCAAAGAAATTAAACCCAGAGTTAAAGTTAATTTAAAACCAAGAGACTCATTATCAGTCAGTCGTAACTAGGGCTGCAACCAATGATTATTTTGATTGTCAATGAATCTGTCGAATTATGTCTTATTTATCGGATTTAAAAACTTCACTTGGCGCGGAGAACCGTGTCTCCCTTCCCGGGCCTGTGAGTACTCGTCGGACTTAACCGGCAAGGCTTAAAAGGCCTGTGGGGAAGCTGCCTCTGCCGTGCACACTTTGGCATTGCTCCAGGTCCATCAGGCCAAGGCACTGAAGGAACTGGACGAGGGTGGTCACGACCCACTGGTGTTCCAAGAACTCCAGCGGGCGACGGACCTCGTGCTTCGTGCGACGAAGGTTACCGCTCGCTCAATGGGCCCTGCGATGTCCACCATGGTGGTCCAGGAATGCCATCTCTGGCTGTGGACACCGACAGAGACCGACAACCTCCGGTTCCTCAACACCCCTTGTCCCAGACCGCCTCTTCGGCGACGCGGTCGAGAACTTCACCCAGCAGTTCTCGGCTGTACAGAAGCAGATTGAGGCCATCAAACACATCTTGCCCTCGGCGGTCAGCTGCTGCCTCCACCCCATCGCCGGCGGCTCCTCAGTCTGCTCGTCGCCGGGGGCGTCCGGGACGCCCCGCCCGTCCAGGCCCCCGCCAAGAGGGGCTGCAGAGCCAAGAGCAAGCGGCCCTAGGACGGGCAACCCAGAGATTGCAGGTACTGCTCTCCAGGAGACGATGACCGCATCGCTCCCTCCCCCGGAAGAGGGCCGGGTGGAAAATCTTTTGTTTGTTCCGCTGCTGGCCCCTTCGCTGCCCCACTCCCGGGTATGCCTACCGTCCCATTGGTCCCGCTTGTACGGTCTCTGAGAGCCTGGTTAGCGCTTCCCAGGCCATCTCGCTGGCTCATCAGGACCATCAGGCTCGGCTATGCGATTCAGTTCGCCCAGCGTCCCCAAGTTTCGGGCCATCCACTCCACTTCGGTGAGAGCAGCCAATGCCCATGTCTTGCGCACCGAGATCGCAGTTCTACTGGCGAAGGACTCGATGAGCCGGTCCTTCCAGCCAGATATGAGGTAAGGGCACTACAGTCCCTACTTCATTGTACCCAAGAAAGGTGGTGGGTTATGACCGATCTTGGACCTGCGAGTTTTGAATCGGAGCCTCCACAAGCTACCGTTCAAAGTGCTCACGCACAAACGCATCTTCGAATGCATCCGTCCCCGAGATTGGTTTGCAGCGATTGACCTGAAGGACGCGTACTTTCATGTCTCGATTCTCCCTCGACACAAGCCGTTTCTGCGACAGAAACAGCGCGACTCACAGAGCAGCGGCGCTCAGTCGGTGCTGGACTGCTTGAACACGTTCAAAGGCAGGCGCCGGTCCCACTGAAATTTTTCAGAGGCTCCTGGGGCATATGGCAGCAGAAGCGGTAACCCCGCTCGGCTTGCTTCATATGAGACCACGGCCAAGTCCCGAGATGGGCGTGGCATCACGGCACTCACCGGGTGGCAATCACACCGGCCTGCCGTCAGACCTTCAGCCCGTGGTCAGATCCCTCGTCCCTTCAGGCAGGAGTCCCCTTGGAACTGGTATCCAGGCACGTAGAGCCGGTCTCCTCCCGTGTTTCCACCCTAAACGGGTAGAAGCACTGAGAGGCCCGGCTCTGTCGGCTTGCTGCACCCTACTGTGCAACCTTATTGCTCCAGAGTGAAAAACCTGTCGAGTCCTCCAACACTCCTTGGTCCGGACATGGCGGAGCGTCCGGAGCCAGGCCCCTGTCCACTGAATGCTTGAGAGCCGGACTCGGGCTGGGTTCCATATGTGCGACCCTTCGGGGTTCCCATATGTGTATATGTTCCACGGTTGCACCTAGTCGGAAGCCCGTGTCTTTCCCTTGGGCTAAGTTACCCATTATATCATATGCAGTACAGCCTTCGGGTTAGTCCATATGTAATTTCCACATAACTCTCTGAAGAAAGTGGGTTCCGCAGCGTTCCCCTCCCTCTAAAAAGGGCACGCTTTCCCAGTGTTATCCAGTCTCACTGTATGGGTTATAAAGGAACAACAGTGTCAGACACTCTCTGTGTAACCCTCCTCCTATCGTCCTTCCAGGCAAGAAGGTGTAGAGTCTTGCATGGGGCGTTGGATGGGGTGCAGCGACTGTGGCGCTTTGGTCAGGGATTCCTATAGGTCAGCCTGACCTACGTTGTAGTGACTGACTGATAGGAAACGTTTTGGTTACGTTATGGTAACCCTCGTTCCCTGAGGGAGGGAACTGAGACGTAGGTCCCTTCTCCACATCTGCTGCTGCTGCCCGCCGGGGGGGGGGGGGGGGGATTGGGGGGCAGCTTCCAAGTTTGGCTCCTCAGCAAAAAACTGAAGTGCAATCACAAAGCCGCTCGTTATATACCCGCGCTGACGAGGACGCGCAGCTGTTGCAAATGATTGCACGCCAATGTGCATTGGCTTGTTTTAGATTCACTTGAAGTAAATTGGCTCTCTAGCGAGATACCTATAGGTCAGTCTGACCTACGTCTTCCGTTCCCTCCCTCAGGGAACGAGGGTTACCATATGTAACCGAGAAGTTAGGTTTCATCCTACACAATGTTATCCTCATAACAATATGTAAATGAAAACATATTTAAACAAATATAGTAAATGTGACTATAGGCAATGCTAAACATTAAATGCAAAAATACAAACATTACATTCTTAAACTTAATCCTACCGTAAACCAGAAAAACAAAAGACAAAGCACACTCATTCACTTATCTGGAAATAATGATTATATTAGTTTTTTATTATATTACCATTACAACAGTCTCTTTTACTGTTTTATTAAAAATACAAATTTTATTCCTAACAGACAATAAAATGTATATTTTTTTAGTCAGAATTATTGCTCTGTCGTTCTTTTGCACTCCATCAGTTTGACCCGCATGCGCACACCAGCGCTCATTCAGTGAAGTCTGTGAAGTTTAAAACACATATCATGTTCAAAAAAGAAAAGTGAATAAAAAAACATTGCCTAACATTCCCAAGTGTCTATTTTGTTTGGTGTTCAGGGTTATTGATAGACAGAAGCCTAAAGGATTTTTCCAGAAATAAATCAAGCTTCTATTATTCATTATATTGGTCATAACATATTATGCGTGCTCCCCCAGTGCAACCACATTCATATTTATTTATTATAAATAGATGAAAATATACAAACACGTTCAGGAGAACATTAAAGATAATCAACAGAAACATTCAAATGTAACAAACTGGAGAAAAACTAAATGAAAAATAAAAATCTATATGCCCAAAAAGGATCAACGTAAACAAAATATTGAATTTTTTTTTAGAAAAATTAGTAAATGATAACTACTAATTATTAAATAAAAACAAGAAAGCCAGCTAACTTTATCAAAAGAATCATTATACAAAGTATCATATTGTTTCAAGAGAGTGTTACATTTGGAAACATGTTACATAACAGAAAGAAAAAGAAAAATATTTACTACCTTAATCAAAAAACGTAATAGAGTAGGAAGTGAGCCCACAAAAACTTTTGTTTATGGATGAAAAAAATAAAGAGAATATATTCGTTAGCCTTGTGGGGGTATTAGTATAATAGCAAATAATATCTAATAAATAATAAAATAATAATACTCAAATAAAAGACTGGGCAAAAAAACGTGTTTAACTAAAGTTACACAAATATCCTGGGCCCATATTCATAAAGAATCTTAGTGCAAAAAGTAGCTCCTAGTGACAAAATTCTAAGAAAATTCTTCAGGGCGTGGGCGTTTTACTCTTAAAGTTAAAAAAAAAAAATCCTAGAAAAGAAGAAAAGTAATTCAGAAAGTGTCTTAACCCTTAATAGAGGTCAAAATTGTTAGGAGTATGGATGAGGACTTTTAAGAGGCTTAAAAGTTTCTTTAGCAGAGGAGAAAATGGCAGAATGATGAAGAGGAGAAGAAATGTGATGCAGACAATGGAGGAATGACAATGGAATATCTATATGCTCCCAAGCATTTGCTGTCGAAAAACGGTGGAGAATCCCTTTAAGCCTCTTAAAAGTCTTCGTCCAAACTCCTAACAATTTTGACCTTAAGACCTCTTTTAAGGGATACTTTCTCAATTACTTTTTTCTTATAATTTTTTCTTTAATTTTAAGAGTAAACACCCACATTTCTATTAATTTTCTCAGAATTTTGTCACTGAACTCTTTGCATTAGAATTCTTTACAAAAACGGGCCCTATGCTGCGTTTCCCAAAACTTGGCCAAAAGTATTGTAAGCCTAAATTGATTGTTCACAGTGGTCTGTAGAAAAAAAGGGTTCTATATATGTAGCATAGGGCTCTTTGCTCAACTGCAAGGGACCTTTTATGCAAATGATCTTTATAGGCTATTATTAATTCATATATTACATTATTCTGCAACATTTTGCAGTTGTAATTAAATTATTGTTTATTAAACTGTTGTAGTAATTTAATATCCCATTTTAAGCTTGCTGATTTTTGAAGGATAAAAACTGAAATGGCACTCTTCATGTGACATTGATTAATTAAAATTTTTATCCCCCATATCTTGAATTTTATGATCATTCATGCATTGCATTTTAGGGGTTCCAAATACGTAGCGCTTTAGAACCTTTTAAGGTTCTATATAGAACCTTTTCTTCTAGGAGTGTAAGATCAACCTTTACAATGCTTTTGGGAAATGCAACCTAATGTTATATTAGACAGTAACTTGTCTTTTGAAAATCCAATGCTATCTCACGACCAATTTGTACGAATTCGTAGGTGGTTAATTTGTACGAATTTGTAAATACGTTTTATCTAAAAGGTTAATAACGTTTTATCTAAAAGGTTTAGGGGTGGGGTCAGTGGTCAGTAGGTCATTCATACAAATTCTTACAAATTGGGCAACTCGTAAAATATATACGATTTAGCAAAAATTGTACTAAGTCGTACAAGTGAGGTTGTATGAATTCGTACAAATTAGCCACCTCGTAAAATTCAAACAGCCTTCTTCCCAGACTTTGTCTTTGTCTTTGTCTTGCTGGTGTCTCTGGGAGGATTGTTGCTGTCTTTGTGAAGAATGCAACTGTCTCTGGGAGGGATGCTGTCATCATCTGCATCATCTGACTGGGTCAGTATTTGATCAGACAGTCATGGTTTGTTCTCCAGTTGTCCACCTCAATAAATTCACCAACCTTGTCTTATTTTAGGCACTAGAATATTGGCACTGTACACAACCTAGTTTAAACATTTTTTCTGAATATGAAATTGACATTATTCAATTGGCATGGAGGTCAAATCCATACGCAACCAATGTTGCTTCAGTCCTATTAAAACACCTTCTAACAACATCCATTACCTGCAGACTGACTTCCACAATCCCTCTCATGGCACAGTGAAGGAGCAAATAGCTTAAACTTCTTTGATACTGTCGACATCTAGTGGTTTCTACAAGAATTTCAGAAAGGTGCAGACTCAATCGACTGCAATGCTCATGGTGTTTTTTTTTTAAATGTTGTTCATCATTTGGTGCCACTCAGATTGCATACCAGATTCATTACATTGGATGCTAATAAGTAGAACTATGATTGTTCCTTTAAATAATAATGAGTATTGTTTTAATTGAAGCATGATGCTGTGACACAATGCAAATATACTTCTAACAGTTACATTGTGCATCTAAAAAATACATAAATAATACTTTGCTGTTTCAAATGTAAAGAGACAGCATTTTTCACATAAGTCATAATATAATGTTGAAAGGTTTTAAGTTCTCTGTAAAGAAAAGTCAGTCTCTGGTTTAACTACACTCTCAGAAAAAAGGGACAAAAGCTGTCAATGGGGCTGTATCTTTTCAAAAGGTAAACTTTTGTACATTTTAGGTGCTAATATGTGCAGGTGCTAATATGTGCAGGTGCTAATATGTACATTTTAAGTGTTAATATGTACATTTTAGGTACTAATATATCAAGTTTATGAGCTAATATGTCCATTTTATGTCCTAATATGTAGATTTTAGGTGGTAATATGTACTTTTTAGGTACTAATATGTAAATTTTAGGTGGTAATAGGCCAATGTACATTTTAGGTGCTAATAAGTGCATTTTAGGTGATAATATGTACATTTTAAGTGTTAATATGTAAATTTGAGGTGAATATGTCGATTTTAGGTGGTAATATGTACATTTAGGTACTAAAATGTACATTTTAGGCACTAATATGTCCATTTTAGGTGCTAATATGTGCATTTTAGGTGTTAATATGTACATTTTAGGTGCTAATATGTCCATTTTAGGTGTTAATATGTC
This sequence comes from Hybognathus amarus, assembly GCA_030378365.1. Lineage (NCBI taxonomy): Eukaryota > Metazoa > Chordata > Actinopteri > Cypriniformes > Leuciscidae > Hybognathus > Hybognathus amarus. Next base: position 404,088 of record JAQIUQ010002126.1, read on the forward strand.
CATTTTAGGTGCTAATATGTCCATTTTAGGTGTTAATATGTACATTTTAGGTGTTAATATGTACATTTTAGGTGCTAATATGTCCATTTTAGGTGTTAATATGTACATTTTAGGTGCTAATATGTCCATTTTAGGTGTTAATATGTACATTTTCAGGTGCTAATATGTCCATTTTAGGTGCTAATATGTGCATTTTAGGTGTTAATATGTACATTTTAGGTGCTAATATGTCCATTTTAGGTGTTAATATGTCCATTTAGGTGCTAATATGTCCATTTTAGGTGTTAATATGTACATTTTAGGTGCTAATATGTCCATTTTAGGTGTTAATATGTACATTTTAGGTGCTAATATGTACATTTCAGGTGCTAATATGTACATTTTAGGTGTTAATATTTACCACTAAGGAACCAATTTGCAGCCTTTGGGTACAAAAATGTACCTTTTGAAAAGGTACAGCCCTAGTGAAAGCTTTTGTACCTTTATTACTGAGAGTGTATTAGCCAAACATTATACTGTGCTACAGTGATCATTTTGTTGGCCGGAAGTTAGCTCACCTTGGTTCCCTCCATTGTTTTTTTTGATTATTGCAGAAAACATTCTGTTTGTTACACATTTTGTAGCCTACATCACTATAGTATTCACAAATTAACACCACTTTTTGAAGTCTAAATACAATTGCCTAAAGTATACTTTAGGCAATTGTATTTAGACTTCAAAAAGTAGTTTATACCACTAATTATAATCAGCTAAATTTATAAATTAACCACACAATGGTTGCCTTACTTCAGCATCACCACCAGTATCTGACAACTCTTTCAGTCTTGATTTAAAAAAATGTTTTCCCTGTAAGTTTGAGTTAGAATAGTTAGCAAGAGCAATTTTAAACACAGTGATGCTGTGAAAGCAGACTAGTATAATGAGTTTATTTGTTTGGTGTGAGAATGTTTAGTATACGTGGAGTCAGTATTATTAGATGGAACTGTGAGTGCTAAATTCTTGGTTTTGGCCTGCAAAAAATGTCATCCCTGCACTCATCCTGCACAGTGATAGGCTGACAGAACATAAATTAACATTGCATTTGGGATAAACAACAATATCGTCTGTTGTTGTTGTAAATGCTAGTTATCGTCATAGTTTTAAGACCAGACAAGACCATAACTGTAAAAATATCAATAATTTGCCAGCATATTGACTAATATTTCATTAACATCCTTGCTTTAAAACGTACTGATTCAAATCCAAGCAATAATGTGCTAATTATGTATTTTTGTTAGCTGCTGCCTGTCACCCATGTATTCATGTTCATATTGTTAATAAAAGTCAGAGAAAAAGTGAAGACTTGTTTTGCATTCTGTTCTAAATGATAGAAGTCAGCCAGGAGTATTGAATAAAGATGGTTTATGTCAGCTTTGAGTGTTAAATATCTCTGTTTTTATGGGAATGTGTATCTTTCAGATCAAGATAAGATTTGAGATCAATCTCTTTTGATGATGTTTCACATTTTATTGTGTCATGCAGTGTGGGGCACTGGTCTTGGTCTTGACTCGAGTCTCGCTCCTCGGTCTTGGTCTTGTCTTGGTCTCTGCCCCTAAATGTCTTTGCCTCGTCTCGGTCTCGGGTTTTAGGTGGTTAACTAATGAGTTGAATCAGGTGTGTTTGATTGGGGAGATATCTAAAATGTGCAGTGCTGGGGGTACTCCAGGATTGGAAACTGACCTAAAGGTCTGGCCTCCATTGATTGAACAAGACAAGAGCAATTCGGTTCCGAAAGGGTCTAGCAACAATTAGCTGCAGTTCATCCTCCCAAACGATAGGTGGCGAGCGCGTACATAAAGCCCTGGTTTAAAAAAAATCTCGCGCGGTGGTTGTGGGTAATATTCATGGCGGAGTTCTGAATCTGCTCTGGAGAGACACACCTTCCACTTTTTCTTTCTATATATTCAAATTGTGGATTTAACTTACATCTTCACCCGTTGTAAAAGCGCATTCGCGTCCATACATTTGAAGTAATGGCTGAAACAGGGTCAGGTGAGCGGCGTTTATAATATTCAGTCAGTCTGATAAACACTGCAGCTGTTCTTGAGCGCTGTCCGGAATGTAAACAGATCTTTTTTTACAAACAAATTCTTATTTGTTATATTCGTATACATTTTATGTATTAGGTTACAAATGTATAATTAGTGTTATAACGAGTCCTAAACAGATAGTTAACTGCGTCATTGAACTGGCCTAATACTGTTTGTTCATGAAATACGATGCTAGTTATGTTTGTATAAGTAGTTTAAAGGAATGATTTTAAATATATTAACGTTATCAGTTTCTGTCAGTTAGGCTTTTGAATTTACCTTTTTTCGATAGCTTGCATTACAAAGATCAAATTATTTTGTTTTAAAGGTCAAAGCGTAACGTTAGTTTGCAGTCATTTAACAGTACTGGATTGTCAGTAGGAATTGCACGAGTTGATTCAATCATCTGTCACTTAACTGAATCTGTTTCCTCTCAAGATCAAGCTGGTGACATGAAACATGACAACATTTCATCCCCGGGGTCTCAGATCAAGAGAAAGAGATGGCAACCAATGCCTTTGAGGCTTTTAACGTAAATAACTATAATACAGTCTGAGCAAGCTGGTTTTATGCATGAATATTAGTTGATGTTATATTGTGATTATGTCTCTTTAGGCTGGAAGCTATGACGAGTCCTGAAAAACCTTGACAACCTTCAGGAGCTGAACAAAGATGACTACAAGATTACAATGAATAAAGCAATCACTGAGTTTTATAAAAGTGGGCAGACAACAACAAGCACCCTGAAGCAGATGTTAACTACTTTGAAAAATCAGGTATGTTATTGCATTAATCTCTTTTTCATTGTCAAATATTGCTCAACAAATGTCATAAAAATACCCAGCAATTATAGTCAGGGCTTAACATTATTTTTCTTTACAGTGGCTTGTGATTTCCCAGAGAAACTAGCCACTCACAGGCCACAATTTTGACATTGATACCTTGGGGATACCTTGGTTAGATAGATATTTTTTAATATTATCTAATATTAATTAGGGCTGTCAAATCGATTAATTGCATCCATAAGTATAAGTTTGTGTGGGTGCACTGTGTATAATTATTTTGTATCTATATAAATACACACACACATGCATGTATATTTAAGAAAAAATATTATTTATATTTATATATAACATTTATATATAATATGGATTATATCAAAATCTATATACAGTATATACATAAAAATATTTCTTAAATATATACAAGCAGGTGTGTTTATATATATATATATATATATATATATATATGAAGAAGTTCAGATGCAAAAGCCTCTAAATGCCATTTGAAATTTTCTTCTAAAATGATCATTTTTATAAAGCTTGTATATTTAAGTTCAGTAATTTCACTTAAATGGCAATGAAGATTACCTATTAATTGTCATTTAAGTGAAATTACTGAACTTAAATATACAAGCTTGATAAAAATGGTCATTTTAAAATAAAATATCAAATGGCATTCATATATATATATATATATATATATATATAATTATACACAGTGCACCCACATATATGATGTAAACACAAACTTTCATTTTGGATGCGATTAATCGCGATTAATCGTTTGACAGTCCTAATATTATTAATAGCTCCTGTTACTTTAAGACCTGACACTCAGATCCATTATACTGTTACATATTTGTTTTTCTCAGCTGGTTACGTTCACCTAAAATATAACTGACACTGTTTCCATGAATACTTGCCAAGACTGGCATTTTGACATTATTTTGTGTGTATTCTCTCTTTTTAAGCACAATAAGCAGCGATATAGAACTCAATTTAGTACTAAGAGGCGGCTTTTTGTGCCCGCACTTGGATCGCGAGCACAAAATTGAAGGGAAAGAGCACAATTATGTGCTATAAGCACAATCCCACGCTGAGATTCAAGCCCTGTTACACCAACTATATTTATCTGGAGCAAAATAAATGAGTGGGTGAAGGGAGGTGGGTTTGTGTGTAAACTCACTGTCCGGAGAGATGAGAGAGAGAAAGGGCACAGCTGGTATCATATATCTATTCTGTGGAAAATTTGCATTGGAAGCATTTCAGATATTACACTATCGAAAAATCAGTATTTTTGACAGCTCTAGATTGCACATAGGATTATATTTCAGATGCCCTTTTAAAAGACTACAATTGAAAAATGTATATTTTATATATAAAATTCAACCCGGCAAAGTGGCTAGCAGGAGTGACTGCGTTACATGCCACTGCTGAAATCCACACCCATTTGGCAGGTGTTGTTATAGTTATGTTATTATTATTGATAATTAATTGTTGTTTGCAGATGCATACAGCCGTGGAAGATATTGATGGTTTGGATGATGTCGAGAACAGCATCCTGTACTACAATCAAGCAGTGATCCATTACCACATGCGACAGTATTCAGAAGCTATATCCATTGGGAGAAACTCTACCAGTTTCTTGAACCTGTTTGGTATGTTTCAGAATGCAAATAAAACTGTTACGGTTCTGTAGAGAGAGAGTTGAGTTGTACAGCAGTGAGTTCTTGCACCAGCACCAGAAGTATCGGGTGTTTTAGCTGGTGTAGTTAGTGTGGCATTGTTTGATGGGTTTCTCCTGTCCTTGTAGAAAAGTTTGCCCAGGCCGTCTGTTTCCTGTTGGTGGATCTGTACCTGCTCACCTTCCAGCCAGAGAAGGCTCTGCACCTGCTGGCTGTGCTGGAGAAACTCACTACGAAGGAAGGGAACAGCAAAAATGGCAAAGGAGAGGTGAGAGATGCATATCGTCCTTCAAATAATTTTGTGTTTTTTCCTGTCTCACTGGTTCTTGATGTTATATTTAAAATAGCATCTGTAAGAATTTTTTTTTTCAAATAACATTACTGATAAACCAATGTAGGGTTCTGATGGCACAGGTTGTGCTACAAAATAATCGTTATTTGTTACTTTGACAGGCTTGTGTATTTTCTGTCATGCTGTATTTTTGTCCATCATTGTTTTCTTCTTTTTATTGATAAGCTTGAATTCAGGAATAACTGATATGTTTTAATTAGGCTATAGTATTTAATAGACCAAATTCACTTCCTTTCAAAGGTTTGGGTGTTTTTTAAAAAAATATAATTTAAAATAAAAAGTTTTGATTTTAATATATTTTAAAGTTTAATTTATTCCCTTGATGGCAAATAAAAAACAAAAAAATTAAAGAACAGCACTTACTTGAAATAAATTAAATAACACTTTACAATAAGGTTCTATTTGTTAACATTAGTTAACTATATTATTTTACATGAAAAAAAAGATTAAAATTTAATTAATGTTAATTTCAACATTTACTAATACATATTTAAAATCAAAAGTTGTGTCTGTTAATATTCTTGGTAACACTTTACAATAAAGTTCATTATTTAACATTAGTTAACTACATTAGTTAGCATGAACTAATAATGACTTGCACTTATATAGCATTTATTAATCTTTGTTAATGTTAATTTCAACATTTACGAATACTTTATTAACCCTTTACCTGTCACCCCCCTTTTTGATAATTGACATTAAAATGCACTATACAAACTTAAATGGTTGTAATTCCAGAATGCTTTGGAACATACTTGTTTTAAAGAAAACAATCAGCAGATTATTACTGAAGTGAAAGCACTTCAAAAATTAAAGTATGAAAAAGTTATGACAGTTATAATTTACAGAAAATCAAATGTACTTTATTAATATATATTTTTTAATATAAAATAAATATTTTACAAAATAGGTTTTACTATAAAATTACTATAAAATGAAAGCTATATATCTAACCAAGTTGTGTTCCTAATTTAAAGTTGATATCACAAAAATTGAAGTTCCCATGAGATTTTGTTTAGGCGTTATACCAACAATAGCCACCGGGTGCCATTGAATTTAATTGTATGCATTCTGCCATAACAAATTAATACATTTCTGTCCAAATATCACATGTCACTAAATATGGAACCTTGAGACTCAGACCTTTCTGACAAAATATGTTTGTCAAGAATTAGAAAAGGTTTTGATAATAAATTATGAAAGATGATGCCCAAAAGGGGAGGGGCCTAATAAAAAATACTGTTTCTATGGTAACGCAACATCCAATTTCAAAACGATTTTCACAGGATGAATTCTGAGTTCGTAAGCTTTCAAATGATACCTAATTTATGATAACTACTAAAATATGTGATATAATAATAAAAAAAAATTATATATATAATAAATTATACTTTTTAGATGACTTCTTACCTTACCTTTTTAAAATATTTTATATTTTTTCTTTATTGACAAATGCTAATTATGTTTTTTATTAACGTTTAGCACTAAAAACCAAAGTTTCAATTATTACAAGTGTGTGCGTCGACTTTTTGTGACAAAGGTCAGAAACTCCTGTAATGACGTAGATTTTTTTGAGGTGCACTCTTGTCATAAATTCATATATATTACTCTTCATTTATAATTTGTTAGAAAAAATAGCGCTTAAATAGTGCTTACCTATTTAGGAGCCTTAGACCTTTCCAACGATATATAGTTTGTCATGACTTGATTAGGATTTAACAGTAATATAGTGAAGTAAATTTAGATTGCCCGTATACAGGCAAATGACAGTTAAGGGTTAAAATCTTGTTCACATTAGTTAAAGCACTTTGAACTAACATGAACAAACAATGAATAGCTTTATTTCTATTAACTAACATTTACAAAGTTGAACAAATACAGTAACAAATGTATTGCTCATGGTTAGTTAATATATAAACTAATGAACCTTATTGTTATTTAATGGACCTTAGATAACATGAATAAGCAATGAACAATTGTATTTTTTATCAACTAATTATAAAAAAGTTGAATAGATACAAATGTATTGCTCAATCATAGTTAATGTGTTAAATAATAGTAACTAATGAGAATGTATTGTAAAGTGTTACCAAAATAAAAAAATGTAACATGTCTTTACTGTCACTTTTGATCAATTTAATGTGTCTTTAGTGAATAGAAGTATTAATTTCTTTCAAAAATAAATCTTACTGCCCCAAACTTTTGAATAGTATTGTGTCTTCTTATATTTTTTTCTGCCAAAGTAACAAAACATTTTCGGTTAACAAAACTTTGGCCGTATTTCACCAGTTCCTGCACTAGAAAAATGAAGAATGGGTTAAAAACAATGACACTTTGTGAGATGCTAAATAGAGTTGTTGCTCCAGATTCTGTTCTCTCAACTTCAACTTTTTTTATCATGTGTCATTTACAGAGTGCCAACAGCATGAATAAGGAATCTGCCGCTCTGAAAGCAGAGTTCACAGCTATGATCGAGGCAGCTAAATCAAAGATGCACCAGGTGAGAGCAGATGAATGTATAATGAAAGATGTAATAATGAAATAATGTAATAATGAAATAATAAAGGCTTGCAATAGAGTTGTACTGTTCATTAGTTTTAAACTAATATATAACACAATATAATGCTGATCAGCTTCCAACTTTGTCTAAAAATCAAGCTGTTTTGGATATGTTTGTGTGCAGTATAAAGTACGAGCCTATATCCAGATGAAGTCACTGAAGGCCTGCAAACGGGAAATCAAATCTGTAATGAACACATCTGGAAATGTGAGGATTCACAGTCAACATATTCACACAATACATGCATGCTGTAAACGTGGGTCAGGTACACCTGCTCATGTTTTGTAATAACTTTTGTTGATTGTCTGTATTTACACATTCCTCCCTCAGTCTGCGCCATCACTCTTCTTGAAGAGTAATTTTGAGTATTTGAGGGGAAATTATTGTAAAGCTGTGAAACTCCTCAACAGTTCAAATATTGCAGAGCATCCAGGACCCTTAAAAACAGGTACATGACTTCTGTAATGTGTAGGGCTGTCAACTTTAGTCGTTTAGTCGACTAATCGGTCGATGCCGTATTGGTCGACTGACATTCTTATTGGTAGACCAGTCCCATTTTTTTTTTTTTTACCAATAGAAATACATTTTCAATGATTTACTCCTTGATATTTATTTCTTTATTAGCAGTTATTTATTACTGTATTCTAAATATAATTAGCATATGTTTTATCCCCAACTTTAAATGCATTAATATAGGCTAGTTTTGTAACTGCGCCACAGTTTAGCGCACACACATAACACACTCGGAAACCGCACCTGTGGCTGGCTGTGTTGCTGCTTTCGCGCTCATAGGGATATAGGTAGTTTTGCTGTATTCATTTAGGTAGAACGCTACTTGTTTTGGCTTTAGCTCGAAATCTAAATCTTTTGTCTGGCTACATTTTAAAACTAAGACTACAAGACTGTGGAGGTAAGCGACCGCGACCACATTGCTCAATTATGAGCGCTCACATCACGCGCGTACATTTGAAAACTTGAGCGCGCAAAAGACGTGAGCAGCCCTTTTAACGGCTTTATCTTGATTGTGATTTCTTAATATGTTTTCATTTTTTTTATTTGTACCCTTACGCATTTGAAAATAGCCTAAATAATGAAACAAAACGAAAATAAACCCATATGCCTTGCAGCCTTCCTACAACACAGCCTATTTCAGATTGTTTTTAGGCTTTTTTTCCCTTCTTTTTTTTAAACGTCTAGATCGGCTGGACAAAAGTTAACCCATAGCTTTGTAAATAAAGAAGAATATAGCCTGTATAAACGAGAGCTTTTGTTAAGATTTTGCATTATGTGGCAGATAGCAGTTATATTTTTTGTAGCGTGTGGTGTGATCAGGTGCGCGATTGTGACTGTCACCATAGACCTAGGACAGAGCTCCTCACTTGCAGTTAAAAAAAATCACTTAATTTTCAATAAATTGTATTATTATTGTAGTTTTATTTATTTTTGATGTTTTTTTTATTGTTGTTTTATAAATGCTCTATGACAATTGTTTAAAAAATGTTCAAACAAAACATTCGTTTTTTGTTAGTTTTTTTAGTCGACTAATCGTTGTGCAGGACAAGACTTTGGTCGACTAGTATTTCTTTGGTTGACTTACAGCCCTAGTAATGTGCATCATAGTTAAAAACCACCATATGTGCTTTAAAGAAAAAAGGATCCCATTCCATTCTCATGTGTACACCTTAATCATTTAAATCTGTTTATTCCAAGAAGTGATGTCAGACATGTAAAATACACTTTAGAAATGTCAGTAAATGTTTTCTCTTCTGCAATGTTTTGGCTCAATTTGTCCTTTTTTTCCCCCATTGAAGGTGAATGTGTGAGGTGTATGTTCTGGAATAATCTTGGTTGTATCCATTTTGCCATGGGGAAGCACAACCTGGGTCTATTTTACTTTAAAAAGGCACTTCAAGAAAATGACAACACATGTGCCCAGCTTGGTGATGGCGGTAATGGGCAGGGTAAGAGAAATGAAAACCTTCTACATACCTCATGATCATAATAGGTATAAATCTCATTATAGGAAAAAAAATTTTTGTCTTGTTAAATTATTTTATTATTATTTTTCCACAGCAGCTAAGATGTTCACGGGCATCCCCATGTGTGCTCTGCTAGCTAATAAACGCTATGAGTTGCTATATAACTGTGGGATTCAGTTACTTCATATCGGGCGACCGCTGGCAGCGTTTGAGTGTCTGATGGAGGCGGTGCAGGTGTATCACTCCAGCCCTCGACTCTGGCTCAGGCTCGCAGAGTGCTGCATCACAGCTAATAAAGGGGTACTCGCATTAACACACACGTTTTTAAAATGTAAAATGAAAGAACCCCTTGCTCCTAAATGTGGCAGGAATATATGTATACTTAAACTACCATTCAAAAGTTTGGGGTTGGTAAAATTGACAGAGATGCAAAGAGTACCATACTTGAGTAAAAGTACAGATACGTTACAGTGAAAATGACCGTCTCCAATTCCAATATGGCTGGAGTAAAAGCCTTAGATTATCTGATTTTACCAGTACTCAAGTATTTTACTCACACTGAATGTAGGCTTAAAGATTCACTAGCCATCAACAACTAAGAGACATGCCAGGAAAAAAACAAAAAACAAAAAACAGCTGATTTGTGAGGAGAGCAATCATGTTTATTTTCTAAATTTGAAATAAAGCTAAAAATTGCAATAAATCAAGGTTGACACAACAGCCTCTTAAAAAACACAGTGTCAGTTAAGTTAAAAAAAGAACACTCAAGTGTCAGTTAAGCTCAAGTTCTCAGAAATGGTATAAGTAAACCAACATCTTTCGATAAGGTATCTTCAATATAACAGATAAATCAAATAGTGTCTAGTCAAATGAAATAGTCAAAGCCTACTTTTACCGGACATGCTTGTTTCAGCCTCATCACCGGCTGCAGTCATGTCATAATCTCTTATGAAACACCTGCGATTTAGAAACATCCTTCTAATGCACTCATATTCATGTAAAGTGGCCTTGTTGACAAGTTTGGGCAAAAGCACACGTATATAATACATTTAAAGGAGTAGTTCACTTAAAAAAAAAAAAAAAAAAACTTTTGCTGATAATTTACTCACCCCATGTCATCCAAGATATCCATGTCATTCTTTCTTCAGTTGAAAAGAAATGAAGGTTTTTGATGAAGACATTCCAGGATTTTTCTCCATATAATGGACTTCAATGGGAACCAAACAGTTCAAGGTCCAAAAGACAGTTTCAGTGCAAACTGTTCAAAGGCCTATAAACGGCACCAGACGGTGAACAAGAGTCTTATCAAGTGAAATGATCGTTAACGAAGTTTTATAAGCTCATTTTGAGCTTATAAAACTTAAACTTTTTTTGATAAATGTTCATTTTGATAAACAAGTTCGAACAGGAGAGTCACAAACACGCATCACAGAACAGAGCAAGGCGACCATTTGAGCTTATAAAACTTAAACTTTTTTTTAATGAGCGATCGTTTTGTTGATAAGACCCTTATTCATTGTCTGGAATTGTTTAAAGCCAGGTGAACAGTTTGCAGTTTGCACTGAAACTGTCATTTGGACCTTGAACCTTTTGGTTCCCATTGAAGTCCATTATATGGAGAAAATCCTCGAATGTTTTCATCAAAAACCTTCATTTCTTTTTCGACTGAAGAAGGAATGACATGGATATCTTGATTGACATGGGGGTAAGTGAATTATCAGCAAACGTTTTTTTTTTAAAGTGAACTACTCCTTTAATGCCCTGTAGATGGCGGTCTTTTGTAGCAGAGAAAGTTAGGTGCCATGCAAAATGTGACTACATTTGTGATGAGTAATGCAATTACTAATGTATTAAAGTAAAGCTTACATAAACTTATTTAAAAAAATTTATAATTACATTATAATTATTTTTGATTCTCAAAGAAGTACAAAGTAGTCAAAAAAGATACTTGAATACAGTAACTTTAGTTAGTCAAATAAATGAATTCATATTCATTCATTCTATTCATAAAAGAATCCTGAGGAAGAAAAAATGCATGGATCTCGGTTTTCACACACAAAAAAAATTAAGCAACGCAATTATTTTGTTTGAAATGGCTGTTGAAAATAGTTTTGCCAGCAAAAGGAATAAAATACATTCTAAAATAGTAGAAATCTGTTATTTTCTAAAAACATATTTCACAATGTGGCTTTTTTATTGTATTTTTGAAATGCAATTTTGTGAGCTTTATCTCTCTAAAAGATTTGAATGAAAGAAATTTTACTAACCCCAAACTTTTGAACAGTACTGTACATTTGGTTTGCCTCATTTAAAGGCCTGTTCACACCCAAATACTTAAATCACACCAAAGTATTAAATATTTGTAAACAATATTTTCCATACTTAATTGCAGTTTAAGTATTTTAGACGTGATGTATTTGTTGCACGCTGAAAACTGAGGTATGTCCAAGGCTGTGTTTCCCAAAAGCATTGTAATCCTAAGTAGACTGCATAAACATTACCACCAATGGTCTCTAAGATCAACTTAGATCATGAGGCTTTTGAGAAACGCACCAAGTCTTAATAATTTCTTTTAAAGCAGGAAACGCTTTGGTTAAATGAGTAGGGGATTTTGAGAATCATTTGAGGTTTTATAACATCCATGCCATTTTGATGTTGGTACTTTGATAAATAAACATTTTTCTTTGTTTCCTTCAGAGCACGGAGCAGGAAACAAAAGGTTTACCCAGTAAAAAGGGGATTGTGCAGGCTGTTGTTGGCCAGGGCTACCATCGCAAGATTGTTCTAGCATCACAGTCCACACAAAACACCATCTACAGGTGAGGAAGATTGATTTGACTGACATTTATTTATTTAACTAGTTATTAATAGTGTTCTGAAAAGTAGCTGTTTGAGATTGTGTGCCTGATTGGAGGGGTGTAGCTAGATTTCAAATTGGTGAAAGTTCTGTAATGTCAGAGTCTCTCCAGAAGATGTCATCCTGTTGCACTTCTTCTAGAAGTAGCATTCAAAGATATCGACTCCATGCAAATGTGTTTCACCCCTTTTAGGTTTCCAGCTTATCCAAAAAAAAAAAAAAAAATCCTTATGCACTTCCATGCTATAATGTATTTGCATATCTGTGTTTGTGTGCAGTGAAGGGCAGTCAGCTGCAATCCCAGTGGCCAGTATGGAGTTTGCAGCAATCTGTCTGCGTCACGCTTTGCTCCCTGCTGCCTGAGCACCAGCAGCACGACGAGCAGCAAACCAGACAGCAGCTCCAAGAGCTGCAGTCAGCCGGGCAGCACAGAAAGCGGCAGCCAAGACCAGCGATGCCTGCAGGTACATGCACATGCAGGCATGCAAACCAATGCTGGCAAAACAGATCATAGATTTTCAGGGTGGCCGCGGGTCATTAAAAAGTATTAAAAAGTCTTAAATCAATTTCCCTAAAAATAAGGCCTTAAAAAGTATTAAATTGTCTTAAATTCAGATTGGATAGGTCTTAAATATGTTTTTCATGTCACCGCAAAGATGCAGGCAAAGGCAATTGTTCTGCCAGCCAGGTTGAATATTTTCTACAAGGGTAAGGTAACCTGTGTGTGTGTGTGTTTGAGAACACGCGGGTGCAGATTGGAACTGTCATGAAAAACATCCGTCATTTTGTTCATACAGGACAAACATTCGGTCTGCAAAGTGTTTACTTATATTTGTGTAGGCCTATACTCGCATTAAAACAGTTTTAAAAGCAAAACATATTTATCAGAAACCCTGTCTGTGTGTTGTAACGTCTGTCAGAGTTTGAAGTCTGCCTGATGACGATAGGTCATAACGAACTCCACGAAGTCCATTTATAGTTGCTTTCTTTCAGTTAAGCACACTCTTCACATACATGTCGAATGTTAACAGGTTAAAGAAAACACTCTGTAAAATGCTACAAATCAAAGTGGAAGTAAACGCATTATAATAAAACAAACCCGCGATAGATCGGTCATCTTCCTTTTTGCAGCGAGCATTCTCACTCTCACTGAGCGTGCGCGCTCACATAACAACATCACGCATACAATAACGAACGCCATAGAAGAAGTCATCTTAAAGGCATATCAACATGTCATGAACACTACTGAACACTAGGTGGCCGTTACAGAGTTCCATCTTTTGGACATTCATCAGATCGCATTGGTTTTCATTTCTTGTCCTCAAAACAGGGCACTAATCTGTTTATTTTTAAGTGTTTGTAGTATTATTTTCAATTATGTATAATTCCTATGAGGAGAATAAAGTTAAAGTTAATTAAAATTAAGGAAAATAAATATATTGATCTGAAATATAGCAAATTAATTTAATTTTTTTAATTAAAAGGTACAATAACCAAACATATCACTTTTTATCTTTTTATTAGTTTAATTAACAAACTAATTATATGTAACTTCATCAGTACACTATAAATAAACTGGTTCTATGCCTTTATTAGTAATCTAAGCCTTTATTAATATACTTTATTATTTAAAACATTTAAGACATTTAAATGTTTTACCACAGGCTTAAGACATTTATAAAAATGCCTTCTATGTTTCTTTTCACTCCACTGTACTCCCACAGCGACTGCACGTATGCAATTGACAATTGGTTATTGTCATTTCACCATATTTTTTGAACAGACAGTGTGTTTACTTGGAAATATTACTATATATTTTCAGTTTTAATTTATATTTCCATCGTAAGTTTGGTCTTAAATTTAATTTAGAAGTGGTATTAAAAAGTCTTAAAAAGTCTTAAATTTAAATTGTTTATACCTGTAGCCACCCTGATTTTATGCAGTTGAAGATTTAATTTGCTGAACACATTTCAGAACTTGTCAGATACCCTCTTCTCACCCTTTGATGATAGAGATGATCTGGTGACTTGGATTTTTTCTTTGACTGACAGTGGGAAGACCCAAGAGGGAGACAGTTCATTCCTGCTGCGCCCTCATCACCCTTGAGGAAGCAGGAGGTGGAGAATCTAAGGTGAGGTTATAGGAGACTTTTCTGGAATGAATCTCTCACTTCATATAAAAAGATGCTCATGCCTTGCATGGCTGACACTGTCGACGGCATATGAATGAGTAAGTGAATGGGTGAATGTGAGGCAATATGTAAAGCACTTTGGTGGCCATTGGGCCCAGTAAACTCAGCGCTGTATAAATAAATACAGTCCATTTTTTAACACATTTGATTTGGCTCAGCCCATTGTGCAACGAAATGTTGCTAGCCAGTGCTAAAGAGATTTTCTTGCTCCGTTTTCCAATACAAATATCTTAAATTCCTAAATCAAAAAGCAATTACTTTTAGAAGAAAATTACGTCAGATGTTAAGTCTTATGTTAAATCAAAGTTAAGAGTTTATGCTCTTAATAAACAAGATAATTGGCAGATTTATTTTCTTTTTTGAAGTTTAAACACCTAAACGGAACACAAATTAAGATATTTTTGATTAAATCTGAGAGCTGGATACACTCCTCCATACTAGTTCATAGGCTTCTTGAGGGATTGAAACTTGTTCCTCGTAAAAACAAGACATTGTTAAAATAGTCCTAGTGACTTCAGTGGCTCAATCTTGAGTTTATCAAGCGACGAGAACACTTTTTGTGCGCAAAAAACAAACAATAATAACGACTTTATTCAACTATTAATTTCCTTCTCTGTGGGCCTCAAGTCAGGTTACTAGTTTAATAGCGTAAACTTCTGTTATTGTACGTCACACGGATCACACACATGACCAGAGCCAGCCAATATTGAGCCTACGTGTGAAGTAGCTCAACGCTATCACATTACGCTAACTGACTAGAGGCTAGGGCTGTAACGATTTGGGCTAAAATCATAATCACGATTAATCGAACAAGTCATCTCGATTACGATTATTGAACGATTTTTTTTCTTTCTCATATGTCACTGGCAAGGCTTATTCTGTAAATATGTATGTATTTTTTTTAGTGCATAATCTTTGAGATTCTAAAATAAGGAAACACACAGATAGCTTTTAATGCTTATTAAATATTTTAAAATAATAAAAAATGTAGAAAATAGTTATTTTTGTAAATAAAATAAATTATTGTAAATATTGCCATCTAAAAAGTAAAATATAACTTGTATAAAACTAAAAAACTAATCCTTTTCATATTGTATGGCATCTGTAAATGCCTGTGTTATCGATGAGCTGCTTTGTGGAGTGGAGGCACTTGTTGCTGGGCGTTTGTCTGTCTCTCTCTCTCTTTTTTTGGCGTGTTTCTTTGGTAAAAGCAGCTCCTGTTGCTGAGTTAGACTGATCATCTTCAGGAATCAGAGAGTGCGTTCACACACAAGTTACCCGCAAAGACACTTGACATGTCTCAGCAGCGTGCTATAGTTTGCTTATGAGTTGCAATTTCTTTTCGAAAAATCATGCTTGCGCATTTGTTTTCTCTGATTCGATAATAAACTAGCGCATTACGTACCGTTTCACGCTGGCGAACGATTCCGGCTTAAACGGCATCATTAGGCTGCAACGCGACATTTACATTAAGGCTTTTGTTCACACAGCGCGCGCTCCGTGACTGAACCATGGACTGAACACAGCAATTGTTACTCTGTCCCCAACCTGGCGGCACCAATCCCGGGCCGTGTTTGCGCTCACACAGGTGTTTGTTCTGGCAATTTCCCGGGATCAACGCCGCTTTGTGAAAGGGGCTCATGTTGTTTCAATGTCGCTGACTGGACGGGGGTGGAGTGACGTGACTACTATGTTTAAGGGGAAAGTACGTTAACACACAGTGGGCGGAGATATTAATAATATTTAAAAACCGAAATAATCCGACATGGTAAAATCACGTCGGTTATAGGCTCTGAAATTTCGGTTTCGATTATTTTGCGGTTAATCGTCTAGCCCTACTAGAGGCCCACAGAGAAGGAAATTTATAGTTGAAATAAAGTCGTATATTCGAGTATTCTCAGTCGCTCTAGATAAACTTAAGATTGAGCCACTGTAGTCACTTGGACTATTTTAACGATGTATTCAATAACTCTTCGGGGCTGGCAAGTTTCAATCCCTTAGAAGCCTATGGAGGATTTATCCAGCTCTCAGATTTAATCAAAAATATCTTAATTTGTATTCTGAAGATGAATGAAAGTCTTACGGGGTTGGAACCTGTCCCTACCCTCAGCTGTCTGTAGAAACAGTGCGCTTCCTGACAAAATCCAGAAACTAGTAGTTGTAGCGTCAAAGCCGACGATCTCTGGCAGCATCTAGCAAGCCACAGTTGTTTGTTTTGCACATTCGTGATGGACCAAAATTATTCATTGTTTGCTGCTAGTTCAGTCGCCAATGCATAAAACGTATAAAGCAAAAACGGTTGTGGAGGTGAACATGACAACTCCCATGACTCCACTCTCTGTCACAGTGTCATCAAACTATGTCTTTTTCATTGTTTTTAATTAGTGACCTCTAGTGGTGAAACTTGTACTGGAAAACAAGACAGAAATACAGAGGAAGAAAACAGATTAATTCTGTTTCTATTCTGGTTTTCTGCAGGCCTTAAAAAGTCTTAAAGTTGATATAAGCGATGTCAGGTGACGTGACTTCTTGTTGACGTTTAAAGTATTTTCAAACAAAACGAAGAAAGCAAGGGATAGACCCTCCCTCTTCCTCATCTGCACTGACCCCCCAAACCCCACCCCAGGGCATTCTGGTCAGTTATTGGCTGGAACAGTTTGTTATGTTTTCGTGGAACGGGTTGCTGCATTTTTTTTTTTTTTTTGCATGGATTTCACAAAAAATAAAGGTTTTTGGGTATTTCAATACAGTTATCTAAACTTCTTTAATTGAAGCTTAAATTAAGCATTTTATTTTACATTTGTGTCTCAATTAAATGCATTACTTGAGATGCAAATGTAAAATAATATCTTGAAAAATTAAACCGAATTATGAGAGTTTGTGCTTAAAAGAACAAATGTTTCTTAAATTACCTTTGAATTAAGGTTCTTTTTCTAGCTTTTTTGTGTGAAATATATAAAAAAGTAATGGATATCTGTTGAAAGTTGTATTTTCAAACTCTGTTGCAAATATAACTCATTGTTTCTCCCTAGACATTTACATTTAGACGACATATTGAGTTCCCTTTTTTATTTCTTTAATTTCCTTTTACTTGGTCTTTAAAAGGTGTTTTAAAAAGTCTTACACTTACCTTGATATAGCCTGCAGAAACCCTTATAAATGGTTATATTTTACATCCAATTTTGACTAACAACATTTTAACTTGTTGCAACATGTAAATGATTTAACCTTGAAAAAATCTTAAAAACATGAAACAAAATGACAGCTGATGATTCTTCACGATTCATTCACCACTTCTGGTTCAAGATCATTGTGGGATACATTATTACAGGCAGATTTTATTCACAAATGGTTGTATGCTATTTCCAAACAGGGCTAACATTAGCTCCCTTCAGTTTGAATTGTCTAAAACCAAACGTTACAAATGAATTCATTTGTATTGTTGTCTTCCATAGTGTTTTCATAATGGTTTAGAATTCTTTAGTTCACAAATGCAACAATTACTAGCTTCCATTAGTAATTGCAGTAAAGCCAGTTAACCTGCATTGTTTTAACCAGCACAGTCACTTAGACTCCTCTGGTAGCAAGCTTTGCTTCAGGCAGTGTACCTTTTATACTTATAATTGTGAATACCCCTCCCCGGCTAGCCCACAATACACCTCTTATTTTACACCCACTTCACAGTTCACTCTCACATTTACGTTTTTTTTTTTTTTGGCCTCGGGAATTGATTAGGCCCTCAACCCGCACCTCCAGTCCCACACGCTCCCCTTCCCCCTCATCTTTGATCCAGCAGGACAGTCTGCTCCAGAGGGCTGTCCGGACGTAGGTCGCTGTGAAGGGAAGGGTGTGTGGTGTGTGGGTTGTGTTGACCCTGCACTGACACCCTGATACACTGACACTTTTATGAGTCCGAGCACCATTATCTCAAAGGGCTCTTCCTGGAATCCTGCTGGCTATTGTGTCACAGGCAGCCACTCACTGCATTGAGCTTTTCTCTGTTCACCCCTGTCAGAGAAGCTTGCCGTTTAGGAAGCTAAGAAAATATATTGAAATCATCTTTCATTAAAGTAAGTTTTAACATGCAGTATTAGTACATGTGTGCCCCAATTTTGTGGCCTGTCCACATTAAGACTGAAAAAAGGGTGAACAAACAAAAGCACTTAAAAAATAACTGTTGCAAAATGGCCTAAAACTCACCAGGCAGTTAAGATTTCACTCACTTTAATTCAAAAGTTGATATAAATTTGACCTGTTTTAATGCACAGTTAATGAAGGTTGTAATTGGACAGATGTTAAAATGTAATACATTAGTGCTGGATAAAGTGGATGGACTAGTGAAGTGCCTGGTCACTCCTAGGTGCTAAAGAAATATATTTCCATCTGTAAACAATTGCATTCTTGTCGTTGTATTTACTTTTTGTAATGCATTGTTTTAATGCAAATTATTTTGCTTACAGCTAATATTGATCATTAGCCATGTTTGCATTCAATAAAATAGTAATAATTGCATTGATGGCTCAATCAGATTGAAAAGCTTTTGTGTAAACGCTGCAATTGATTTTGCTTAATCCGAATTAAATGTGATGGTGGTCCTTAAAGTCCTACCACCGGTTTCACAAACAAAGCTTAAGCCTTGTGCCAGACTAAAATGCATGTTTGAGCTGGTTTAACCTTGAATAACTTGCACTGACATATCTTAAAATGTGTTTTGTCTCAAGATAGACACCAGTGATTTTTCTAAGGCATATTTATAAAACTTACTTAAATGTCCTAATTGAACCTTAATATAATCCCTGTCTGTGAAACCAGGCCATAAAGTCTCAAATTTTGTGTGTTTAAAAAATATCAAATATTTTATAAAATAACAAAAACTGTCATTTATATAATTATCTTTTAAAACTTTTTTGGTTGTTATTGGTCTTTTGGGTGCACAATAAAACACAAAGACTGCATTGCTTTGCTGAAAAAAAAAGTCACATTGTATTATTAGATTCAGTAATGGTAAACATTTTTTAATAAAATGTTACGTTTACAGCAAATATGTTTAAAGAGGCTATATGCAGCTTTTCCCCCAAAATAAATGTAACAATAGCCTTTTTATTTTACCATTTATGACTCAAACATCTCCTGATGAGCATACTGACACCTTGTCTGCTCACAGTGGGTGCACCTATAAGCCTGTATCCTATTTTTCCTATTTTCTGTCGGGTCGGACTTTTCCCGCGCTGTCTGCGGATGTGACGTCAAGCGCGTTCATGTTAAACGTTTCAGATCACTCTCTGCCATCACCGCTAGTCAGCAAGTAGCCTACACTCGAGTCGCAAGCAGAACACTTATCTCAAACAATATATGTATTTGACTGTTCTTACCTCTGTAAACGTAATGTTGACCTCCATGTAGCGGATGACTTGCACGTACGAGCGCGCGCTGCGAGCAGAAAGGAAGAGCAGTTCTGTTTTGGGCCACATGGTGTCAGTTAGCGAGTTTAAATTTGAGGAAAACGCATGTAACCTCTTTAACGTGAAACTGAAACTACCAGCATGTTGGAAATGCACTAAACAAATAAATTTGGTCCCAAGCGCCTCTTTCAATTAAACACAAATCCAAATGTGAGTGATTGTTGCATGTTTCACATTGATTTGCATTAATTGCGTGATATAATTTGCTTTGGGATATAAAACTCTTAGCATGTTTCAGATGATAAAACAAAATGCAAGATATTCCGGAAAATGCGTTAAGTAGAGCTGCACGATTTATCGTTTAAAGATCGCCATCTTGATTCAAACACCCATGCAATCTCGTTCCTAAATGACAACGATTCTTTTGAAAGTAACTTAATGCTTCAAATAAAAATGTTATCAATTACATAGTTTCACCAGTAGCTGGCAACAAAGGACTGTTAAAGAAATGAATCCGTCGTTGAATCATTATGTAATGAGATTCATTCAAAAGAGCTGATCCATTCGGTAATGAAACCGGAAGTTGAAGTCTTTATGAGCAAAGCATTGAAAGCTTTGTAAGTGTACGGACCGTTTAATAAGAAGATACTTTATAAAGACAGTACACTTTGTGTATACAGACAGGTGCCATCTTGATAAGTTCCAAAAAGTCGAACCACGAATGCTGTGTGAGCTGAACTGTGACTTAGAACCTCATATGAAAGTATTGGACCCCTTTTTCCCTTGTAGTTAGTCACCCATATATTTTAATAAACAGATATAATTCAAGCATTTCCATGTAATTAGATTTCACAAACGTAATTCCAATCGACCAGCTCACTTAGCACGGCGTTTGTGGTTGGACTTGTCGAGACTGTTTTTCCAAAGATGGCTCCTGCCTGTATACGCCAAGTATATTGTCTTTGTAAGTGTACAGACCGTTTAATAATAAAATACTTTATAAAGTTCTCAATAATTTGTTTTGCCTGAAGGGACCCTAAATAATGTTACTGTTAGTGTGGGGCTATAATTGAGCCTTGTTAGTTTCATTAACTAGCTATTTCTTTTACTTATTCTATGGCCTATATACTAGCATTATAAGCTAAACAGTTTTTAGAGATACAACTCTTTACATTCGATTGTCATGAAAACAAATCCCAGAGAACGGTCAACTAGGTACCAATGTGTTAGACCAAATGTTCATTTTGCGCCGGAGTTCTCATTTAAATTTGATTTTTTTTTAATCTGCAAGTAAACTTACTAATCTTACCTGAATGTTTCACCTCATCACTAAATTATTTGGACTCTGTTTACACTATTTGTGAGGGAGATGACATTCATTTTTTTTTTGTTGTTGTTTTTGTTTTCTTCATCTGCTTACTTCTCTTTGTCTGGTCTCTCTTTTCTCAGGTGCTCAATTCTAGCCTGCAGTGCATATGTGGCTCTTGCTCTTGGGGACAACTTAATGGCTCTTAACCACGCAGAAAAGCTCTTGCATCAGACGAAGCTGTCAGGATCGCTCAAGTGAGTGTTCTCTCTCTCTGGCTGATTTACATCTTTTATGGGTCCTGCACTCACAGCATTCAGCAAACATTTACCCTCCTAAAATGGCCAGTCCTGTGTAATGGGATGTTTGATGTGTGGTACAACCAGTTATGTTTTCCTTACCATAAAAGGTTACAAAATGCCTTATTCTTTTGCAGTGTTATTTTACTAGCGTCGACAGGTTTTTGTAAATTTATTTTTCTTATCTGTTTTAATTTTAGTTTTGTTTTGTCAATTGTATATAGTTTTTATTAATTCAGTGTTCATTAACATAAACTTCATCTAAATGAAAATGAGATGTTTCCAGGGCAACTAGATTATACTTTTTTTTTTTATTAATTTAATTTCAAGCGACAAAGATTTAATTTTTAGGGTGCTTTTACACTAGCACTTTTGCTGTGCACCCAGGTTCAATTGACGTAAGGGTTTGGTTATTTTGGATGATGTGAACTCTGTTTTCCTAACCTAAGTTTGCTAAAAACAATTTCATGTGAAATCATACTAAAACTCTGAAATGAACCACTGTTTATAACATTAGGGGTGGGACGATACAGGGTACCTCACGATTCAATTCTGTGGCAATATGTGGTCCACGATATCATAATATCACGATTCACGATATACTACGATATTCAATATATTGGAAGAAATTTCATCAACGATCGTATATATCTATAAATATAGATATATAAGGGCCCTATAAAATTGTGTCATATTTTTGGGGAATTCGTTTTTTTTTTTTTTACCCTTTGCTGTTATTTTAGTCGTAAAAAGAGTGTGCTTTTTAAAGTTAATGATTAAAATGTATTAAAAAATACAAATAAATTAGGAATGACCTACATTTATTGAGGTAATATAGACATTTAAGTTACTCAGTAGCCTTTTCAGGACAAATACTGCATAATGCAACATACTGTAACACTGCAGTCTCAAGTAACAACAAAATATGATTATGAGCTTTAAACTGTCCAGTAATATAAATTATATTAGTTTATATAAGTTTAAATAAAGTCACACTCTGTCGCTCACGGAGTTCGCTTCACTTTTGTCCAGTCCGGCGCCTCATAGACAGACGCGGTGTGTACGTTGTGTGTGTGTGTGTGTGGGAGAGAGAGAGACGCGTGAGTGAGAGACTGAGGCAGAGTGGGGAAATACAACTGAAAGAATACGCTGCATGTTTTAAATAGTGTTAAACCGAAACGCAGTATGTGGCGGCGAATTAGTCAATGTGTGGGAAACACTGCATTAGTCACATGCGAACTGCTCGGCTCGGCACTGACGGCTTATAGCATTGAGTTTCTTAACTGTTAGCTGACGAAAGCAGAGCCGTGGAGAGCCGCTTCACCATGCTTTCATTGTTTTGATTTCATCATTGGAGCTGAAATGACAAGTTGGTGGGTTTGTGTCGCCCAGATTTGCTTCCCCTTGTCTGCATTTTCACCAGACATGCGTTCTTCTCCCACACAAAAACAGAATTTCAAACCAAATGTGTAAAATTCCACGAAATTCCACGTAAACACTGAGATTCCGCGTTAATTGGCCAAATCCATCCACGATTCCGTGATCGCGGAAATCATAGGGCCTTAGTGTCTCCACACTTTAGAGTGGAAACTAGCGGGTGGGTCTTTGATTAGTTTTTTATTGTTTTCCGCCATTCTTCTCGCTTCTCTCGTTGTTAGTTAACTTGTGTTCTTCACCGACCGCTGTTTGCGCCACTTTACCCCTATTTACTCGAACAGCGCCCCCGCAAACAGAATGGTAGATATTGGGTAGTGACAGTGACACTAGGCGCGTTTCCATTACAGATTTGCGCAAAACTTTTGCGATATTTTCCAAATGTCGATAAAAAACTATTGCGAAATGACGGTGTTTCCATTAACTGATGTTTTGCGACTAAAACGTCTTTTTCCCTCTCGCGATAAGTCATTCCAAAAATCATGGCAACGGACTTTGGATTTATATCCTATTTCACAGCCATGCACCGCACTAGACATTATTATTAGGCTATTAATGGAAGGAGATGTGCGTTATCCAAGCATTAATGGCGGGGTTCCTGGTGTTTCTCCCTTATTTCTGCTTCGATGTCTTGATGGCATTTCTTTGAGGTTTAGAGAGGCTATTCCTGTAATTATTGTTTCTTTTTTAAATGAATTTAATAAAGAACTCTACCTTCTTGTATTATGTCCAAAAGGTCGTTGCAAAACGAAAAAATGAACGGTTGTTGTATTTTTAAAACGCAAAGTTGAACACCAACATTTTAGTTTGACCACACCAATAGCTGCACTATATGAGCTACATCTCAACGAATTTTCAGATATTTTTTATGACTTTTTGCCCCCTCTAAAACATTTTAAATATTCACAAATTAATATGGGAAAAAATGTAGATTGTACTGGTTTTCTAAGGGCAATTTAAAACCTGGATATTTATGATATTTTTCCCGCAGTGCTGAATAGGTGAGTTAGGCTATTATAAATGCGTCAGAAAAAATAACGAGCTAAAAACATAATCTCCGGATGCACCTTTAGAGAGAACTGCACCTTTCATACGGATTACATAATCAGAAGGTATTAGTTTACGATTCGAATTTGTTATTTTTAAAGTGGACACGTAAAGCTTAGTCTATAAAGGCTATTGTTTCAGTTCTCGCGCTCCAGTTCACGAAGATCATAAGCGCGGCTTATTGTTTTATGTTATTTTACAAAAGCACAACGTTTTCTTGTTATTGTGACATTACGCAAATAAAAGTAGTTGTGAATAATGTATTATTATTTTCTGTATAACCAGAAATGATAGAGTATAGTTGATAAGTTAATTCCACTGTTGATGGGAAAATGAAAGTGTTCACGCGCGCCCACGCCTGTCTGCCATTCAGTGCGTGCTCCAAACTCCGCACACACTCTTGGATATTGGACAAAATAGAGTGTTTATTTGTGATAATCTTAGCCCTATTATTGTCCAACCTGTACCTAGCCTACTATGAATGAGATGTGATGAATTGCTTCGTTCCTTTTTTAGATAAAAGCGTATTCTGTAGCCTAATAAATGTTATAATAGGCTAATGATGATAATTATTATTATTATTTGCGGACACAGACCTAAAACAAACTCCGTCTTCCAAGTCAGGTGACTGTAAATGCGCAAAATCCATTTCCATTGCAGTTTTGCGAAAAAATCATTTTTCAGATTGCCTGAAAAACCTCCTCATGCGAGCGTAAAAACTTTTTTGCGATAAATGGGAGTTTTTGCGAAATTGACGTGTTTCCATTGAGCGTATTTTCATTTCGCAATTTCAATTTGCGCAAAATGGAAGGGTAATGGAAACGCAGATACTGACAACAGGTAAATTAATCATTTCGTGTTGTAATAAAATATCGATATTAGGCGTTAGTGTATCGATTATTTATTGCAACAGAGAGCACAACAATATATTGCAATATCGATTTTTTTTTTTTCACCCCTATATAACATGATTCGAAACAAAACCAATGGCTCCAAAACCAAATCTAAAAGTGAGCTGAGCAACTCAATGCATTTTGTCACCTTCTCCTGCGTCGTCATTACCAAGCAACCAGAGTAAACAGCTGCTGCTTTGATGATGCAAAAGCACCACGGTTTGAACCCAAATAATATTATTTATCAAAATCCAGCAGGGGCAACTATGGTCTAAACCTGACATTTGAAGTGTGAACACATACCCTTAGTTCACTATACTAACCCTGCTCTTTTGCAGAACCTTTTTCCCCTCAATTTTTGTCCTCCTAAATTGACGTGCTGTTTTGTAAATGTCCTGGAATGTCCAGAATATGATCTCGTAATCGGGGTCTGGTTTGGTTTATTCCAGCTCGATTTCCCAGAAACAGATGAAGCTGAGACTAAGGCCCCTTCAAGTGACCCAAATCCGATTTTCTTCCTCGCATGTGGCACAGATCGTATATGACCGGTGAACGTCCAGGAAAAAACGCATGGATTCCAATTTTCTCAGATCGGATTCAGGCCTCAATAAATCGGATATGAATCAGATATTTGCATTTGCGTGTAACGTAAGCAGACTAATCGGATATTCTCCAGATAAATGCGAGTCGTACGTCATTAAAAAGTGACGTAAACTTATGTGGACACCACCAACTGAGATCACATGACTTATTATAGGAGTTATGGAGGACGAAGGGATACGCACAGTGAAGCAATGCAGAGGTTTGAGTGTTTGGGGTGAAGAAACAGTGCAGGCAAAAATGCAGGGTTCCAGAAATAAATTCGATGTTGAAGACTTTCACGAGATATGGGGAGGCACGCTTTTAAGCGCTCGTGGCTACAGTGCCAACGTCAGATAAAAAGCTTAAAAAACAAATACAATGCAATAAAAGACCACAACAATAAAAGTGGAAATAGCCGTCCAACATTCCCATTCTTCAACCAAATGGAAGGCATTTTGGGTGACAGTTCAAGCTGCCGACAAGGGCTCTCCTCTTTTTTTTTTTTTTTTTTTTCTCCGCCATACGAGACCAATGTTTTGCTGACTTTTTTGATGGCTTATTGTGGAAAGCAAAACACTGGATAATTTTAATCGCATCTGCATCCATTGAATTTCGTGCTGTTTTACTTAATTTTCCGGGTCAGAACGTCTGAATTTGGTAGTTTCAGCAGTGTATAGTGTAAATACAAAAATCAGATATGGGTCACTTTTAAAAGATGATGTAAGTGGGTCGTCACAAAAAATCAGATATAGTCAGAAAATCCAATTTGGGCATGAAGACCTGCAGTGTACATGTGTAGGGAATCCACGTTCACAATGTAAAGCAGTCAGTTTAGCATTAGGCTTTGTCTTAGAGAAGTGGCTTTAAATAATGTATTTAGCTGATCAATAATACATTTTTGATGAGTTGTGCGGTGTGTGTGTTCTCAGGTTCCTGGGTCACCTATATGCTGCTGAAGCCCTGATCTCTCTGGACCGAATCTCTGACGCCATTGCACATCTCAATCCAGAGAATGTTACCGACGTTTCGTTAGGTGTGTCATCCACCGAACAAGACCAAGGTATGAAAGTGAGCACATGATCAAAACACACAAATGTCAAAGGATGAGATGTGTGGTTACTGACATGTGCCTGTGCTGTCAATGACAGGTTCTGATAAAGGTGATCTGGAGCCTGTGGAGTCCTGTAAGTGTTTGTTTTTTAATGGATTCATTTATTTAAAAAATGTTTTATTGTATTTTTGGGGGCTATAAAGTAAAGTATCTGTGTTCTACAGCTGTCCTGGTATCATTAAAAAAGAAAGTAAAGCCTCATTTAAAAAGATACAATTTTTTAAAAGACAGCCTTATGTAGTTTGGTAGTAGATCTTTATTATTCTAAAAAAAAAGATATTTAAGTCAGTGAAACAACAAATTTGTAAAAACATTATAAATGTTTGATAAAACATTAACATGTACAACGTATACCATGAAAAGTGTATTTAAAGAGATTTTGAAGCTCAACAATAAAATATGTACTCTCATAAATAGACAATATATTGCACATTGAATGCATTAAGACGTTAAACTAGATTTTTAGAAAATAATTTAGTTACACCTATTTTTTAAGGTGTCCTAGTTACAGTGCAAATATACATTTAGGTGCAGAGTAATACTATTAATTAACATGTACTTACTACCTAATTAGTGTTTGCTTTATGGTTAGTTGCATGTAATAATGCATAATTTCCTGTTATTACTACAGTACATGTAACGGAGACACCAAAATAGCGTTACCAATAATTCCTTTGCACTTTTGTAGAATTTTCTTAATACTTTTCACACAAGCAGAAAAATATGACCATTTAACCATATACTATAATTTTAATTATTTATAATTTATGTTTTATAAATATTATTAGAAAACTTTGGTAACACTTTATGGTATGGGTACATGAATTATCATGAATTCATGCATGAATTATGCATTCATTCATGCATTAATATCTCATGAATCATCAGGAACTAACACAAGTTCAATATTTTTCATTCATGACTTCATGAATAAACAACACCTTAATTAAAACATTAACTAAGATGAGCACATCATCATGAATTATGATTTATTACGCATGATCATGATGTTTTCTTTGTTCTTTGTCTAGGTCACTGACCTAGTCACCACTTTAGTTGAGGGGCCACATACATGATGAAGTCATTAATAGATTAATGCTTAGTTCATGACGACTACTGTATTGGACAAACACCAAAATAGACCAATCAAAGCTCATAGCACACAAATTCTGTTAATCAAATACAGAAGTCATCATTAACTAAGCATTATCTATCAATGACTTCATCATGTGTGTGGCCCTTCAACTAAAGTGGTGACTAGGTCCTTTGAAACACTGATGAACTGTGCTATTAATGGTGGCATAACTGTGAACAAAGAAAACATCATGATCATGCTTAATAAATCATAATTCATGATGATCTGCTCATCTTAATTAATGTTTTAATTAAGATGTTGTTCATTCATGAAGTCATGAATGAAAAACGTTGAACTTATATTAGTTCATGATGTTTCATGAGATATTAATACATGAATAAATACATAATTCATGCATTAATCTATACATGAATTCATGATAATTCATGTACCCTTACCGTAAAGTGTTACCAAAACTTTTTAAAAAATTCATCAGAGTAACATGCATTGATTAATTGTCTTATCAATTGATTAAGACAATCCTATAGTCTGGTTTATTGTGTATGCATTTATTAATTTTTGGTGTTCTGCAGCAGGGAAACAGACGCCTTTATGTTACCCCAGCTCAGTAAGTGCTGCCCGGGCCACAATGCTCTTCAACCTGGGCAGTGCGTATTGCTTGAGGAGCGAGTACGAGAAAAGCCCGCAAGTGCCTCCATCAGGTAAACATTCATCTCATGTGAAGCACTCACATTAATGTGTAGTTTACCACTGATAAACCACAATAGTGCAATTATCTATCTGGAAACTACATGCATACAGTTTCAACACTCTCCAACCCATTTGTTTTCTGATTCCCGGCTATATAGGCTGCTTCAATGGTTAACACTAAGGAGATTCCTCCGGAAGCCATTTTATTGGGCGTCTACTTAGAACTGCAGAACGGTGAGTCATGCACAAACATTTTAATCACACAGTGCCTGCTGGGAAATGTCTCTGTATTTCCAGGAGGTGGCTGGTCACCTTTCCTCACCTGGAATCATTTGTCACTTTTTTTGTTTGATAAATGGTTTAAAACTGTGATCGTTTCTTCCACAGGAAACACACAGCTGGCCCTACAGATCATCAAACGGAACCAGCTCCTCCCCTCCGTCATGCCCATCTCCTCCCCTGACCTCCGTAAGAAACCACTTCCCTTCCAGTCATCACAGCCAGTACAGCCCATACAGACCCCCTCCTCCTTTACACAAGTACAGCGCAAGTGATCCCACAGACACAAACCCTCCAAAACATCTTTTTTTTTACATTTTATTTATGATGCTGCAGCAACCAAGATGGATGATGGAGGGAAAAAACAAGCAAGAGAGTTGTAGACTGGTTGTCTGTTGCAATCGGTTAGAAGATATGTACGTGTTTTGGGGTCTATGAAATTATAAATAAATTTTATTTACACTTGTTAGTGGTGTGATATTAATGGGGTCAGTGACAAACTGCCATATATGAAATTATACAGATTACTGAGTAAATTATCTGCATGGAGCCCTTATATTGCGATACACGTGGATGGACCAAAGGTCACTGTTAAAATGTAATTAGCATAAAATCATGGACAATTGTCTGACAACAGTCATGGCAAATAAAAAAAACAGTCCTTTAAAATGTAGAAGCTTTTTAATATCTCAATTGTATAACTTGATTCCTTCTCTACTGGTGCATAAGACTCAAATAAATGTCCTGATTTCTAAAAGCTCGTCCCTGGCGTGGGTGGACAGATGTCGGCTTTCTTTCATGTGTGGTCTCTCCTTTTTTTGCCCTTTTTTCCTTAGGGTTGGCCCATCACCTTTCTCATGCAGGGTCTTTCTTATGCTAAATCCCTCTGGCCCCACACCCCTCTTTTTCCACACACATCTCTCCCCATTGTTTCTCTCATCTGACGTCCTGTCAATGATGCTTTGGACTGAGAAAAGAGCTCTTCTTTAAGCCTTTATGGGGTTTTTTCCAGCCAGATGCTAGTGCCAAAACGCAGCTCAATAGAGTATTCCCAAGAGGCTTTTTCATGTTCGTAAAAACGTATTTCTGCATCGTGGATAAGAAGAGCTATGCTGTGCAAACTCAGGCAAATTGAAGAGGTCAACTGTTGGTTTCTTGTAAAAATACAGCTGAGTGAGAAAATGTTTCTTATTTATAGCAAACCCCCCCCCCCCCCAAAAAAAAAAAAAAAAACAGAGGTTCCCAAATTGGGTGAGCCATAAACATTGCTGCTATGACCTTTTATTTATTCGTTTTTTCCACAACAGCTACATCACCTTGTCTGGCTGTTAAAGTAGAGCATATTTACAAGTATGAATGATCCATTGAAGTGTATGGTATGTTTTTATATACATAGCCTGTATGTGACCGAAATTCAAGAATCGTCAGCTAGCCGACTATAGATAGCTATTGAATGTTATATGATTGTAAATGAATGGGACGCTAAATCTTATTTTGGCTTTAGTAAGATTTTCCCAATAAATATGCAAGAATTAACCTGGTGTCCTCCATTCCTGTTCTTTCCAACGACAAAGCACTTTAATATGACAAGCTCGCAATAGCAACTTCAGAAACAGGAAGTTGGAATTTTCAGATAGCACATAAAGGCAGCTAGCCTGGATGCCAGCCCGAACTCCGCCCACAATATTTTTTTGTCGGGAAGTTCGATCTGGACTGAATCCATTGAGGAGTAATTATGATCAGACAAGAAACGTTCGGGCCAATCAAATTGCCAGGGCGGGCTTTAAACGATGATGGACAGATGATCTGCCAGGACGTAATCATTACGTTATCAAGAGCGCTTAACTGGCCTTCTATAGATTCCGGCTGTCGCGTCTGTTGTAAAATAAATCGACAGCGCATTCATTTTAATAGACGAACAGAGAACTGCAATCAAGGCATTTGTC
>JAQIUQ010002130.1:0-48250 GCA_030378365.1 Hybognathus amarus
GGTTACGTATTGCTAGTATGTGTATATATATATATATATATATATAGTATATATATATATATATATACATATATACATATACAGTATATATATATATATATATATATATATATACATGACACACACACACACACAGCAATGTGTGTATATACATTATATATATATATAGTATATGTAGATATACAATATATGTATGTATATATGTATGTTGTATATATATTGTATATATACACATACTATATATATATATATATATATATATTGTATATTACATATACTATATATATATATATATATATATATATATATATATATATATATACACACATACATATATTGTATATATACATATATCTTGCAGAATCATATTCAGAGAGATCATACAATGTTCTCATTCAATGTTCTTCAGAAAAATCCTGCATCTTTTGCATATTTGAATAATCCAGCAGTGACTTTATGATTTTGATATCCATCTTTTCACACTGAGGAGCTTTTCAAGGTTCAAACATTAAATGATGCTCCAGAAAGAAACATAATGCATAAAGAGCCAGTGGCTGAAAATTCAATTAAGATGTTCAATTCTGTCTTTTCAGTGTTGTTTAAAGCTACACCGTGTAACTCTTTTAAGTTTATTCTTAGCTAAAAACACTTAGTTCTTTCAAAAATATATGTGCTCATTAATGTATTTTACTTCGTTCAAGTAATAAAGTATTCTCAGTAAGTGTATAATATGCCATTGAAAATACATACGGGTAAGGGGTTCTAATGTGCGGTCGCCATGTTGCCCCTCCATCTTGAAAGTACATTAGCCAAAGAGGAACATACCCGTTAATTCAAGCTTCGCCTTTTCGCGTCTACGTTTGAGTTAACACTCATGGACGAGGTGGAACTGGAAGCCATGTTAATCTTGGACTACATTGGCCACCATAGGAGTTAAAACGAAATAGGAATTGAGAGGAACAGAAACTAATCGCTGGATGGCCATATAGGCTACCTCTTCAACCGCTGGACGGGGATAAAATCACACAGTGTAGCTTTAAAAATATTTTTTCTTCCATTTAGTTCTGCCCACTGGAAGCAACAGAAAGAGATAAAGTACATTTACCTTGATCTTCAAATGCAAAAAAAAAAAATTCTCCCCCAGCTCTTAATGCATCATGTGTGTCGGTCTGTTTTAAGCTGCTGTGTTTGTGAACGTCGTGAAGTGCTTTGTATTTTTTTCGTGGTCCTGCACGAGAGTTTGTGAGTGTGACAGGGTGGAGACTCAGGACAGAAGTCTCTAAGGACCCCGCAGCTGGGCTCTGGGCAATTGCAGTCTGCACGGGGTCATGCGATGGGATAACGGCCCTAGTGCTCAGACCAATTGATTTGAGCGTTTTCAATGATCCTTGTGGATACATGAAGTCTGAAAAGCTGGTCATCCCCAGTGCCAGAGGTGTGCTGAACAAATGCTAAAGGACCTCAGAAACCAGTTCGCTTCTGCAGAATCACAGGGAAATTGTCCTCTGTGATTCTGTGACAGAGTGTTATATGAATATGTGGATATGAGTATGTACCGTATGTGGGGTTTTTTTAGTGTGCGGGTTATGGTGCAAGGCGCATACAGGACCCCAGAGGTAAGACAGATTTATGGGCATAGGTTTGTATTCCATCTGTTGGAGACAGGCTATAAACTCTTACCATGGAGTACATACTCTCAGATATGTGCACAAATGACATACAGGCTGTACTTTCAAAAATACATAAATATTCACACACCCTGACCCAAAGCCTTAACCCTGCTCTCATGTTTTATAATGGTCTCTTCAACATAAAACATGATGATATATGCATTAAATCTAGCTGTGAATATGAAGTCCTCTATTTCGTATATTTTGCCTAGGCAACTCAAATGTTGCATTAAAGTCTTTACACAGCTAATGTTCCCCATACTTATCTCTGTTACCTAACAGGAGTAATTAGGGGCTGTCTTGTAAGTGCTTTTTTATGTGCCTCTATTTGCGTAATCAAAGACCGAGAGGCCCACAGACATGGACTGCTTGCAACACATAGGAGAACTAATAGTGTATTGTCATGCAAACTACTCTTGTACATGAAAATGTAGTTCTCTCATGCTTTAAGGAGGAAATGCAAAAATAATTGATGATTGCATTGAGCAATGAATTAATATGAGAAATTAAATTATATACGTGTATGTGTTTAATTTTTATATGTGTGTAGTAGGCCGTTTGTAAATGCTTGATTGGTTGGTTGGAACGTCTGTATTGGTGTTTAATGTTTTAAAGGTGTGCAATTATTTTCAGGGCTAAATAGTTTTCAGGCAGGTCTGACGCATTACAATTCCATATTCCTTTGTAGTTGACTGTAATAGTGGAAATAGGTAGAGTAATTTAAATAAGAAAAAACATGCAGCCCAATGTGCACTATCTGTCATTTTTGATGTCTAACTTCAACAATTAATGGAAAACATTAATTTTAATTTAATAAATAAAGCATAAGCATGTAGCCTATTCCTACAATTTATATAATGATAATTGAACTTGAATAGCCTATGTAGAAATTGATAGTCCCAATGCTGTACGGTAAATTTTTAAATTATTGATAGATAATATAACAAATAAATAATTATTCATAGGCCTACTAGATAAAAGGGTTTGTTTAATTTATTAGGCTAGTCTGTCAATAATAGAAAAAAAGAATGAATGAATGAATTAAATAATAAATAAGCCTAATCTCTTTATTGCATCTTTCTTCTCATATAACACTCTAAAATTGCACTTTAATCTCAACGTTGGGTTTGTCCGTATTTGACCAAAGCTCCATTAACAAACTAGCAGTGTATTTTTATTTTGTTGAATTAAAAATCAAAAGCAGAAACAATGAATTCTTTTTTAGATAACATTTTTATTATAGTATTTACTAGTGGTGCCATTAATTCTGACCACAACTGTGTGTTTGTACTGTAAAAATATATTTTCATGATTTGTAATCACAACATTTTTTCTTTTGTCAATCAATGTAAGATAATTTAGTGTAGTTCAGATAACATAATATTTTGAATTTCTGATGATTAAATCAATCTCCTTCATTGTATTTACTCAATTTTTCCATTTCAATGGACTTTAGAATTTTTAAGGCAACCAGGTTACTTTTTTTTAAGTTAAACCAAAAATAGCCCCATGTGTGTGTGTGTGTGTGTGTGTATACTGGCTCCAAACTAGTGAAAGATTGTATGTGTATAAAAGTTCTCTAACAAAGTTTCTCTTTCCACACAATTGACGAGTGAAATATTTTGCACAGCAAATTCTGCATTTCATGAGCCAGATAAGTCTATTACCTAGCGTACAAACCATTTTGCCGCAAGTGTAGTCTAGCAACTCTCCGTTGACTTTCGAAGTGGAAAAACAAAACTCTGGTAGGGCCAATCACATCGTGTAAAATCGCGGGCGGACTTAACATAATGACGAAAGAGTTGTGACGGTAACAGCAAGCTAGCATACTCAGTTTTAGTCGTTCATCTCCCATGCGGCGGCGCGTGCGCTGTTACAAAAGCGGTGCCAAAACGATCAACTTGTCACTTTGCCGCAGTTCGTGTGTGGCCCAGCATCGTATGATTCGCTCTATTCGGACAGGCGCACGGACCTCCCCGAAATCATCTCAGCAAGCACCACTACTCCGCCCCGTTTCACTCGTAAGCTGATATTAGTATTTAAACATTCTCTATGATATTATTTTTTTAATGACACACTGTCTCTTGCTCTTTCATACACACACACACACACGCACACATACTGTCTCTTTCTCTCTCACACATATGTAGGCTAGTTATAAACTCTTTAGACTTTTAATGATCAGTGCTTTATTCTTAAAGTTTGTGTGTCGTGTAAAAAAACAAAAAAATCTCCCTTATTTTCAATGTTCAATGTTGACAGCTGGACTGGATACGGTAAAAGTTTAATAGATATCAACTTGCTCTGCTGAGTACGTCACATTCTTCGTTGCTCTGATTGGCTGTAGCGCTATCCAATTGCGTGCAGAGAGAATTTGAAAGACTACCGTTTATCACGCCCCTCGGATTGAGCCCTGTCAATGATGAGTTTCCAGACCTAACATCTTGATGTAGGTCTGGCATGCCAGGCTAATTTTTATGTGTTTAACCCGTAGATTTAACCATGCGTACTCCTAGTTAAGAATCGTTGAGCTGAATAAATCAGACACGAAAAAAAGATGCACAAATTAATTTTAGCCATTTATTTTGACATCATAAAACAAAAGAACATTTTTCCAATGTAAGAAAAATAACTGTGATTTAATCAAGTGCACTTCAGCAAAGTGTCTGTAGAAGCTGTAGGCTACACCTTGCTTTGTGAAGTGAATTCATGAATCAAAAAAATATATAATCCATCTTCAGGATAAGGCTTTAAGGTGGGATGTTTAGACAGCCTGTGTCATGTGAATGCATTCAATTGACCTTCATTTCAAGCATCATGTAAATCCTTTCCTGATTGAGTCAGATTAAAAACAAAACCAGAATTCTGTCATTGAGCCACATCAAGCAACTCCCTAACTCAAAATGTTAAACATAATTTGAGTGTGAACATTTGTGCCAAACCCTTCTGCCAAATTTGCAGCTACTGAGGTTTCCATGTCCTTTACAACAAACAAGTGGTCAATCATTTTACAATATCACATTACAGCAACAACACAAAGCATACAGGGAGTAAAAGACGGCACATGGACGATATAGAGTTACGTTTAGTCAGCGGCGTGCACACACATGGAATGCAAATGTGCTTGTTAGGCTGACACGTGGACAAAACAAAATGTCTCCGGCAAAATTACATAGACAATACTTTGCACCGATGGCTGAAAATGCACGTGCATCAAAAATGCATCACTTATGCATATCGACATGTTAATCTAGACACCTTGGACCGTTTGTGTTCAGTCTTAGGTAGTGTTCCTTCAGTGTTATAGAAAAAAAAACAATCACATAGCTACTGAGAATGGGACATAAATACAAAATGACCAAGCAGCATTGTGATTCATTGTTATTTACTACTGACATCATCAAGCAATATAGTGATACATTTTCATTAAATCTTCCCTGTATAATTACACTGTTTACAATTTCTATACACTGTGTAACATACAATCGGATACATATGAATAAAAGGCAATACATAGCAGGACAGTTTGTGCAAACCACAGGGGTTATCAACAGCAGATGGCAGTGTTTCTCCTTCCACAGATCATTCCAGAAAAGGGCGTGTTCTTCATCTGAAGCCAACAGCGCCAGCAAACACATATTTACGTTGAAATTTCCAAATATGCTTATTCAAAATGCTGTCATTGTTGCTTTTTGAGGTTAAAAGTTGCTGCTAAAAACTCGGGCAGATTTTGTTTGCCATTGGCACAGACCATCCTCATTGGTTCACGTTTTTTATGACTGCACACAGGGTTCCATAGCTACAGCTGGTTAGGTTGTATAAAGCCTAGGTCTCCAGATTATAATAAAGGAATGTTTTATAGTTTGAATGCTTTCGTACATATAGGTATTTGTCCATTTGAAATACTCTTAGACAAAAACCCAAGGATAAAATGACTAAAATGGGTTAGATAAGTAGCTACAATAGTATGAATGCTGTGAGGTAGCCTGCAACAATGTTATAGCTGTGAAAACAGACTTCGATCCTCTAATACATAATAATTTACAGAAAATAACAGTGCAAAACACACCACTCTCCATCACAGTGAAAGGAAAACAGGATAATATGGAAACTTTTAGCAAACAATGTGTATGAAGCAAAATTGTGTCTTATGGGTAAATGTGCAATGGCATTCATGGTGTTTTAAAGTAAAGTGAATGTTGACAACAATATATTAGATATTTCTATTGTTAATAGATACTGGTCATACACAAATATCATGGACAGGTCATATACATTCATATATGTCAACATCTAAATATATACAAGTATAGGCTATATATCTGGAATATAGAAATATAAAAAAGAGGCATAAGTAGTGCTTTGTGTTATAATCTATCCTATGATTTGTACTATAATTTCCCCTCAGTAATAAATATGCAGAGGCCCAGGGGCTATTAATACTGTATTAGATCACAATCGAAATTAGATTAATTGAAAAAGCTACATGTTCGAAACTGGTGCATGCACTTATTCCAAATGATAGTGAGGTTGGTTCTCGTCAAAGGGTCATATCATGAGAAATCTCTTTTTGGGGGTGGGAGTTAACTTTAAGAAATCGAATCTTCTCCCCAGCGCAAAAACACCCTTTAATAAAGCCGAGATACAAATCTGAAATGTTTAACACTTAAGATGCCAATACTTAAACGTTTACACATCAACCTGACCCAACCAGAAAAGCTATATGAACAAAGTATGATAGATACTGTTATTTCTAAACATCGAGAATAATCATGATAATGATAAGAGAAATATTCTGTGTTGTTAGTCTGATGTATTTCAGTCTGTGGACCGTTTGAGTGAACCTGCTGAGAATTACTTGTTTGAAAGACAACCATCGGTAACTCATCAACCTAACTGAGTTTCATATGCAAAGAGGATGCTTACATAGAAGACTTAAAGGCACAGCAGCAAAAACGGCCTGTTTAATTGGATTAACGTTATAAGTGGACCTCGGGGAAATTATTAAATGATAAAAATATGTATATATGACCCTTTAAAACCTGAAACAAGCCAGGAATGCAGCAAACCGAGTCAATTCCAGTGCTAAAGCGATGCTGTTTAAAAGACAAAGCTCTGCTGAAAGTAAACCTATCTAATTCAACAGCTACCTTTATATATCTACGCTCCACATGCTTTGCATCTCTATTTTTGAACCAGCAGTATAAAGGCGCACAAAGCCTCTGGGTAACAAACCTTGTGTAAGGGCACATCATTAGGCAGTTGGCATGGCAGAGGCTCTCCACCTATCAGACGTGTCTCTCTGGTCAAGGCTGACTGTGATCTTGTGGTGGACAAAATGTGGCATGAGACTTGGCAGTGAGAGACAGTGATTCCAGAGTAAAGAGATCTAATGGGGCTGATTCATTATCACTGCTGCATAGAACCGGGTTGAACCTGTTTGTAGCGTCTGGTTGAAGCTCGAGCTTCGACATACGGTTGGCTTGTTGATTGTATGCTACCGTTTGTGGAATGTTAATTTATCTCATGTTAAAAGAGTGAATGGGTTGTGTGCTGGTACACAACAGTTTTGTCCTCCTGTTTAGTCCTGATTTAAAATGCTGAAAAGCCATCAAAAATCTGGCCATAGTTCTGTAAATGAGTTAAAAGGTGTATCTTTGTGTTTTTATACCTAAATATCATATTCTTCTCACATACAACTAGGAATGGGTTAAGCACTCGCAGTATTTGTGGCAAATAGGAGCCCATAGGATGATTGTGCTCTACTTTACAGATGATGTTTGGGCTAATCTGCTCCAAAAGTTGAATTTGTGAGATATACAAATAGTTGGAAATTGGAATGCTTTTGGTGTACCTGGTGAAACGCAGACACTGATTATCATGGGAAATATGCAAAAGCAAATCAGTTGTGATGACATATAAAATGCTACCCTTGCTCCTTCTACAGCCTCAACTATTCAGTAAATTTCCCTTTACCAGCCAGCTGGAAGCAGGAGTAATTATTCAGGATACTGACAACACCTCAGGTGACTGTGTATGTGAAAGTGTGTGTGTGTTCTAATACACTTCGTATACCTCCATGCATATGCTCTGGATGTATGAATACATTCGGTTAATATACTAGAAAAAAATATTTTGCACACTAGTCTGACTGTGTGCGCCTCCATTTGTGAGTATATGTGGGGGTAGAGCATATTCTATCATTTGGTTTTCAACTTGCCCTCCTTCGCCAGCTTTTCGTTGAGTTGGCATAGCTGGCACAGGAATCCATCATTCGGGCCAATCTCTCTCTTGTGTTTTACTGTAGCTGTGGCAAGCTCGTACATCCACATTTGATCACGGAGCATGAGGTAAGCGATGACGATGGTGGGCGAACGCTGCAGCCCTTCTGGCAGTGAACATACACCTTTCCTAGAAGAGAAATAATTTTAAAAACGATGTAAAAAGGCAGTGTTTGGAAGCTGTTACCATGATCTGATCCTTTAAGGATACAAATGTGGCTTTTGCCACAACATCCGTTTTATACACTACATTGTGAACCTTCTCATGTCAAGGCAACCTTCAGACCAATTCCCATTCAAACATGCAAACACACACGTACACATCCATTATTGACCTGCCCACTCTCCAGGAGGAATTCACCTTGCCAGCCCTAGCTGTGCTTATTTGGCAGATACAGAGGATCTGAAACCTGATGCCTCCTCCACCAACAGCCCCACTTACTTATTTTCTGTTTATGTTTCAAGGAGATAGTCTTCATTGATTCCTAAATCTCTACTCCCAGTAGAACAATGTAGAGCTAAATATTTTCAAAATTGACCAGCCAGTTGGTAAATTTAAACAAAACATTAAGGATGTCCAGTATACAGTAACTGTACATGATCACATTGGACACTTTTCCACTTAGTTGCACCAGCTGGTACAAATAGTATAGTATCAATAACTTTTAATATTGACAGTATAAAATAATATTTGAATTTCAAAACCATTCACAGCCAGCAATATTTTTCTAAATAAGTTGTAAGGTGTTTTTTTTTTCCTGATGTGTTATTATTAACTGCTTTAAAATACATACTGTTAACCAAACCACTGTCAAATAATTTAAATTTAGTGTAAGAAGGAAAACAACATTATCTATCATAACCACAGTGAATAACCGTATAAATTGCAAATTAAGTTGTATGTGCATGCCTTAAAAAAGCATAAATCTGTATTCAGATTTCAGATTGTAGCACTTTCGACATTTGCAGTATATGTAGCTCACTCACAATTGTCTTAATCAATAATAAATAATCAATAATATGCTAAGTGAATTGGCATTGTAAAAATGTAGAAGTAGACTTACAGATATAAAAGCGCTGTTTGGCAATGTTTACTCATTGATATTACATGTCATGAGAAATTCAGTTATTTATTATTGGTAGTATATTTAAGATTGTAACCATGGCCTCTATACTTTCGGTAAAGTAATGTGCTATTATAGATATCACGGTTACTCCCTTTAAGAAGTAACTAAGTCCTTTATGGAAAGCAATATGTTATAATACTTTTGCATTGGTTTTTTCTCTACTGAGCTAGGCTTGTTTGTTTTTTTAATATTTTATTCTAGGTTTGCATAGAGACAGAAACCATAACATAGATAAAAGTGTGACAACAGCCATCCAATGTGTGTATCATTGTACAGTAGCTAAAGCTAATTTGCAACACGTAATCCTAGTAAATAACAAAAAAAGTTCTATTTTTTGGCAAATGTAAAGGCACCATAAGTGAAATGAATTGGCCTCAGTGAGAAGGAAATGCAAATTCATGCCTAATCAGTAGAGGGCGCAGCTCAAACCTGTCAGCTGTAGATTACCATTCTGGATTGCAGAAGAGTAGGACACAGGAGAAGAAAGTTCAACACTCTACAGTAGGCCCTTTCCCAAATGGCACACTTCATATGCAGTTTAGTCTTGTGGACTTACAATGGCCCTGCGCCGTGTGTGTCCATTAAGTCCATGAGAACGTAGGGTTTCCCATTTTTCATTTTAGGTTTCAGAAGAGTGCTCCCTGAGAGCCCCCTTTTTTTACTTCACATTTTTAAATGCAAACATGTTTTGGGATGTGAATGACATCTAAACTATACATTGAACTTTGGCCTCTCAATTCTAATCACTGAAACTGCTCAAGATCATTCTTAATTGTAGGCTCACTGTACTGTATATGGGTAAGGCAAAAATAAATGTTATTTTTTTATGTAGTCACGTAATAGAGTCCAGCAAAATAAAATCTCTGTAGTGCACCTTTAAAGCACCTCCACTTAAAACAAGAATGGATCTAAGACTAGTCGACAGTATCGGCTATCGTGACCCACCCCAATGCATAGCATATTTTTAAAACAGATTCAGTATGACTCAGAGACAGCGGGAGCACTCAGACCTTTATCCCTCCCACTGCTCATTGTGATTCAGCCTGCAAATTCACCAGATGACATCAAGCCCACTTTAAGTATGGCTGTCACAAATGTCAGCTGAGCTCAGCCGGGCTGTGAAATGGCAGCATATATTCTAGAGGTTTTGTTTCAGCTTAAGCTCTCAGTGAAAAGATTAGTGTCCTCCCTTCGACCCAGGCTTGGCGTGTGATTTACTGCTTACTGGGTTCCTTCTGCCAAGATGACTTGCAATTAAGATGCTTTATAATTGCTCCTCGTGTTAGAGATGGCATAAAATCCATGTCATAAAAGATGGGTTTAAATGCACCAATTAAAATGACTGGTGTGAGATATCAGGATAAAATGTATATAGGGACTACCAGATCCACTAGCAACATCATGCCACTGGAGAATGGTTACATTTCAATAAATTGAAATACTGTATTATTTATCCCTTCATTTTTTACATCTTGACAAACGTCATTTAAAAAAGACAGGTAAGATGTCATAGAAGAATGCTGGCATAAGGGAAAGGGGAAGGGGTAGAATCAAGTAGCTTGCCTTGGTCAGAGAAGGTCTGAGTTTTGTGATGCCACAGCATCAGTTGCGCAGGTGATTTTTCTCACAAAGACATCGCTGGCTTCAGTAGTTCATGAATTATCAAGAATCTGTGTCATTTTAAAAGGGTAGTTAGCTACAAAATGAAAAATCTGTCATTAATTAATAACTCACCCTTGTGTTAATTTCAAACCCGATAAGATTTCCAGTTCATCTTTCGAACACAAGTGAAGATATTTTTAAAGAAATCTGAGAGCTTTCTGTCCCTCCATAGACACAAATACCACTTGGACGCTTAAAAAGTTCATATTCATATTCAAATCTAATCAATATGAATTCAGCGGTTAAGTCCAAATTTAATAAAGAGACACAATTGGTTTATAGAATAAACATTGAACTTTAGCTTTTTTTCATTCACATTTAAACATTCATCATCTGCACATCAGTTGTGGGAAACGGAAGCTCAAGCATGTTTTTTGACGTGCGAGAACCAATGAGGTTCATTCTTGTGTTTTGCAGGTTTGTTCTTGCGTGTCAAGCCGGTTCGGTTGAGCTGCCGTTTATGTTCGCTGATCAATGTTTTTATGTTTTAATAAAAGCCTAAATTAAAAATGTTAATCATAAAAAATCTAGACTAAACCGCTCAATTCATATGGATTAGTTTAAACGATCTGTATGAACTTTTTGAAGCATCATAGTAGTTGCGTATCTGCCAATGGAGGGGCAGCAGGAAGCTCTCAGATTTCATCAAAAAGATCTCCATTTGTGTTCCAAAGATAAACGAAAGTCTTGCGGGTTTGGAACAATATGAGGTTGAGCAATTAATGACTGAGCAAAAAAATGAATGAGCAATTTTGGTTGAACTATCCCTTTAAATGGACTGAACAAGATTTACAATAATATCTTGGGATAGTCTTATTGGTGAATGGGAAATGCTTTCTTTATAATGAATTTATATAGGTCTAAAAAAAGAGCAAAAAAGAGAAGAGGGATGAGCAACCAACCTTTTCCATGTGCCAGAGCCTTATCAATGAATTCTGCCGCTTCCTCAAAGAAGGCACTGATGTTGAACTGCTCAGTGTCATTGGCCTGTATGCCGTGGTACGTGATCCCGGTTCCTGCGTAGAACTCTGCATTGGTGTTCACATGCATAAAAGAGTTTCCCTCTGCGACATTCAGTATGTGTGTGCACACCAGCACGCTGCAGACGCATCACGTTCTGTGCCACAAACCTGGGGAGCAGAAGCAAAGCATGTGTGAGACTCACCTGGAACACACAAACCAATTTTGGTATGGTTTATGGTAGTGTTGTAGTTGAAACCAGCTCTTTTGAGTCAAGACCAAGACCAGAAGTGTGTTGAGACTGAGCCATGAAACATTACCACAATGTTCATTTTCAATGAAGCCCTGTTCACACTGTCAGCAACAAATAGATGTGGAGGTGTTCAGTATAAAAAGTACGAACAAGAAACAAACAGCAAATCTTAATGGTAGTGATGTTAAAACACATTACTAGGTCAACCAGAACTAAGAGAGCCAACCAATGACCAACAAGTCCAGCGACAGAGTGGCAAACAAGGCTCAAAAGTTGGCCATCACAGCAACATTAGTGATAGTAACCTTTGGTGGTGTTCAGCGATATGGAAAGTTTATTATTATTATTATTTATTTATTTATTTTAAATGATGCAAATGACCCATGCTCCAAATTCAACACCTACTAAAAGGAGTGAAGACACTGTTCTATACAGTTTTTCTATGCCAAATGCCAAATAAAAATTCATGGGAAACCATGTCATAGAAATTGTTGGCATTCATTTCTGGCAGCAAGAAAACTTTGTCTTTGACAAAAATGTAATTAAAATAAAGTCCCGTTTATTATAACATACATGCTCAATTTATGTCGTCTACCTGCTTAAATGCTCTAAAATAGATTCTGATTTATCAGGAAATAAAAATAGTTTTGAATGCAATTCCAGTTGTTGTGGTGTAAACTCTGCTACTATTTTAAATTGATAAAGATTTTTAAAACTATATTTAGTTATAGTCCTTTATATGGACAGGCCTTAACAAATTATTTTTACCAGCACTATCTCAATCTCTAAACGTAGGCCTAGATTAAAATTTAATGACATTTTTTCGTGTTCATTTCTTTCACTGCTGAATCATTAATTCTTGATAATCTGTTACATAATCCCTTATGTTGCATACATGTTTACAGCATTAGCGGTAAACAATGGCAATTCTGCACATTCTCAGTTTGTAGTTCCAACAAACCCAAACAGTGCCAACCTCACCCCAAAGCCTCAACTACTGTACGGAACAGTCTGCTGTGTCTAGTTGAAGATTGGAGTGAATTGTGGAGCCGCTTTTAGTTGGCAGAGATGTAAGCCGATGTCAGAGGGCCCCTGGAGACAGCAGTGTTCTAAACCAGAACAGACACACCAAGGAAATCTTGGCTGCCGCCCAGAGGCATACAAAGAGCCATAGGCGTCCAGTGTAGTGCCCAAAAATAGGACTTCAAGTCCACAGAGAGTGAAACCAAGAGATCAGAAGAGAGCGGAGCAGAATGCTCTGCAATGTAGTGACATTGTCTGTATTTTGCTTTAGCACCTTGAACTCTTTCATCTTTGTCTGCTAAAAAATAGTAACGTTATGTTTTGAGTGAATGACGAGCGCAAGACGTCGAAATGGATGCCAATGAGATTCTGAATGTAAAGTTTACTTTTAAAAAGTTGCCAAATTGTCCCATTGACCAGACCAAAGCGATCTGTATGTTTTGTCATTATGAACTGAGCTATCATCATCGCAGCACGTCCAGCCTGAAACAACACTTG
Organism: Hybognathus amarus; assembly: GCA_030378365.1. NCBI lineage: Eukaryota > Metazoa > Chordata > Actinopteri > Cypriniformes > Leuciscidae > Hybognathus > Hybognathus amarus. The sequence goes on from JAQIUQ010002130.1 coordinate 13,475, forward strand.
ATGATGGCCAAACACACACACACACAAACACAGATGATGCAAATTCTCCACCCCTCGTCATTATCAGGACCTCGTCAGTATTTCTTTCACCCTTTTATTGATGGACAGTGTTACATTGTGTGAGAGATTATTTAGGCTATATATGTTAGAGTGAAATTGAACACTATTCCAATGTTATTTTCAATAATAATAATAAAAAAAAACATTTGCACTAAACAAGCCAATCCACTTTTCCATGTTGATAAGAGCATTAAAATGAGAAAAAAATGTAACAAAAAGAAATCAAAAGACATTAAGAATAGATAAAAATGTGCGATTAATCGCGAGTTAACTATGACATTAATGCGATTAATCGCGATTAAATATTTTAATCGTTTGACAGCACTAATATATAGTATTACCTAATACAATTAAAATACTTACCTAAAATTATACATAAAACTGTATTTACATAGTATTAAAGAAAAACAACTAAACTAAATAAGGATAAAATTTGCAGCCCTTTTGGTTTATAAGTGGAGGATGTAGCGGCCCATCAGTCTCTGTTTCTGCCAGCAGCGTAGTCTCTTCAGTGGTGATGAAGTGATGGACTCTGACTCTGATGCGCTGCCCAACACCCATAATTCAAAGTCTCCCCTGAACCAGTGAGTCTGTCTATATGGAGCCTTTGCAGATTGTAGTCATATTTCTCCCTGTGTGTGTGTATATGCGTGTGTGTGTGTGAGAGAGAGAGAAACAGAGAGAGAAAGTGTTTGCTTTGCATCTTGTTCACCTGTCCTGCACTGTGTTCACTGCAGTCCCTTCGCATGCATTATTAATGTAAGTCTTACAAAGAGTGGTGTGCAATGAAAAAAGTTCCCCATTGCCCCATCCTGGAACTTTACATATGGTATGGTGGAGGTTAGTTTTAACATGAACTGATACAAAAATGTTAGTAGTGACAATGATGCACAAATGCAAATTAAAACATCAATAAGCATCATTTAGGATTTATATATAATCATAATGACTTTACATTACAAAAACAGTATCATTTAGGTCATATCTTAGTCATAATAACCCCAAAGATTTGGCACACTCATATCTGCACTGATTTGCAATCTTATAGCTGCACTCAATCTGAACAAACAACAACAGTGCAGTACATGCTATACACATGGAAGTAAAATAATGACAAATGTTTTTGAAACAAAAAAGTGTTGAATTGCATTACTTGATAAAAAAATGCATTGCATTAACCCTGCTTGCATTGTATTTTTAGGGCTTGCATTTTTATGGGCTGAAATTCAACATGGTTGTTTTTTTAAGCAGTAACATTTCACACACGTTTTCATTATTAAAAAATCAATCATCCATATTCACCTTTCAGATTTAACTTCCACAATATTCAGTCTGTTTAAAAATACAACCTATAATATTCGTCAGGCCTGCAATTTTTTCGGTCCATTTTATTTCACTTTGGGAATCTGTTTTGCAGCAAAGCACCGCAATATAAAGTTAAGAAAACTAAACGATGAGAGAAATATGTCTACTACCTCAGATTTAACATTTTATCTATACATCAGCATCAGGAAATAAGATTATAATCTCATTCACTGTAGAGAAAGCTGCTTACATGTGCAAAACTAACTGTGAAGACTTAAATGTAAACACAGCTTTTGTGTCTATCAGCTTTTCCATCCATAAACTGGTCCTGATAATCATCACAAATACTTACCACTTGCACCATTTCTGTAAATCTGTTTTCATAAATGAATGACTCTCTCAGCTGTTGCTCTATAGTTTTCTCAGTCAACAAGCGCTTGCACCCTGCTGCTGTTGAGGTTGACTAACAGCTATGGAGATAATCAATCGACAATCTATTGATATTCCTGCCGTTCCCGGATGTGCAACATGACATCATGACTTTTGTGTAAACATACACGCCACTTTCAAGTCAAGTGGCGTGTTATCTATATGCATTTTGAGCTATCCATGTGTATCCGCTTGTATGTCTACGCCATTAATGTCCGAGTGATTCCGCGTGTATGTACACGCCGTTAAATGTCAGAAGCGAAACAAAGCAAATTGTAGATCTACTACATCTGGGGAGCAATATTTTTTTCTTCCTAGGATGGTAAGGGAACACTCATAAATGCTATTAACCCCAGTGACGGTTAGGTTTAGGGACAGGGTTGGGGTAGGTCATCATATATTTTATATACAGTAATAACGTTAGTCAACAGCGTTCATAAACACACAGAAAAGCAATTATGCGTGTTGATATGCCAAAAATGGAAATACGAATTGGCGTGTCATACACACGCAATTTCATGATCAGTCGAATTTGAACCACTTAATTAGTGGAAGCGAATTTGTAAAGCGAAACAAATATTTTTGAGAACTAATCCGATTGATGTCATGATGACTGATTTCCGTTGATAATCTATACAGTTATTAAAAAGAGAAAAAATAATGGACTTTAGACTGTTTACTGCCCAAAATCAATTTATAAGGAAAAGCAGTGTGTCTATGTGCGTTACTTTAAAAATGTATTCCAGGAACAAGTCAATAACTAAAAATGTACCTATTTTGTTAATGTTAATTGTTAAAGAACCTAATGTAAATTTTAAAGTCGGCATGAAACAAAAGTTGCGATAGCCTTTTCTTCCTATCAGACTTAATTTTGTCCACTGGGAATTGATTGAATGATGGTTTGCTATTGCTGTGATCTCATGTAAGGGACAGGTTGTCCAGCCTTCACGCCAGTAAACACATTATCATAGAAGAAGAAATGTTGCTGCAAGTGGGAGGGGAGTTATTTTGTACAGAGCCCTGCATATGACATGCGGACAAAAATATATTGTTCCCACAAATTAAGTCAAATTCATTAATTTGTTTTAGTTAAATCATGGGGCACTAATTAAGAGTTCATTTCCACCATTTATTAATTTGTTTCTTCATTTTAGTACATCAAGGTCACATTGAAATAATTTGTTCCCTCATTTAGATCTAACTAAAACAAGGTAATGAATTAGTACAACTTGGACATGATTTAGTAAATTGAGGGAGCGAGACTGTTCAGCAGTCAAGACGCATAAAAAATGGATGCATGAAAAAAGTCTCTCCAGTGTTTTACATCATTAGTCCGCGACACGTTCGGTAACAAAAACAATCTCTAGCGTTAACTTTGTCATGGCTTTTCTTGAAAATAAAATTTTAAAAATGCATGTGTGGAGCAAGTGATGGTTTGTTGTCTCAATTGCATCATCAGGCTCTGCGATCTTACTTGGTTTTAGATTTGACGGTTGTCGTAGAAAAAGTGACACCTTAAGGACAGAGCCTCAAATTTCTGACAGAATTTTTGTCAAAGGTCAAATTTGATGGCAGTGGTCATTAATCGACTGTCTGCGAAAATGTCAAACTAGCAATCAAAGACTTCAGATTTTGGACCGGGATCAAAGGAATCTTTTAGGATTCTCGAAATTTGTCTCAGATGGCCGAAATCGTGACCAAAATCGTACAGTGTGAACCCGGCTTTGCTTAAAATGAGAGAACAAATTAGTAAAACGTGCGTATTAGCATTTTCCCGCAAGTCATGTGATCAAAAAAATGTTATTGTCAATTTTGATTTCATGGCAACTTTAAAGATGCAGTCCGGCATTTTTCCTCTTTGTCGCCATCTCTGATCTTTTCTGGATCTGCCATCAAATTGATCAGTTTAATTATATCAAGTGCTGTAAGAAAAGGCTATAAATCTCCACCTCCAACATCCTCACACGCAATTTAGTCCACTAGCCGAGACTCCTTCTTTATGTGTACAGATATGACGTAATGACGCAAAGACAAGCTCGAATCTCCTGTGGAAATCCACCAGCATCACTGGAATTACAATCATTTTTACAAGTTTACCTCTTTGAATCTAGCTACGGCCAGTATATAGTTTTGAACACTGGCTGATTATGTATTTTTTCAAATATGAATTTTGGGTCATTTTTTAACACCAAAATAACTAAGGACTGCAGCTTTAACACCTGAATATAGGCTAAGTTAACTAACACAATCTGTTACAGACTTGTGGTTTATCTCAAAAACAAAAATAGTGTCATGGATTTTGAAATTTTCATAAAAGTTCATATTCTTTAGCAAATGATTCAAAGTCATCTTCCAAGATCGATGCAAGAATTTCAATCTGTTAGTCGAGAAAACGAATACAAAAATAAATTTGTGACAGAGGAAATAGGCACATAATGCATTAGTAACTAATAATTTAATACAAAGAAACACGTGACTGATGTTAAGACTGAAGCGATTTTGTAACCAGTGATCTCAGAGATTGCAAGATGTTACCGATAGAGGACAGTCGTGGAGAAAAGCAGCTTCCCTTGCAGTATGACTCGCTATGTAAACGTTATCAAAAATCTCCTGTGGCTTCGTGATTCTTCTCAGGTGGAGAGGTGACACACTCCCTGATATGGTTGTTTCGCTCCTTGTCAATTTAACATATTCAGTTAGTATTCACCGGGAGGTTCTATTTATTGATCCAGATCTGCCAGTGCCACCTCACGAATCAACACATTTGACCAAGAGCTGTAAGCAGAGACCTGTCAGTGTTTTCCTGATATCAGAAGCAAACAAGTATGCATGAGATCGTTTGAACTTACGCATTGCCGATGTAAATCCTGGGAAAGACCTCGTTGAAATGTTGTGCTGGGAGGCTATAAAACCCGCTGCCGTTGGTCAGTAGCTTGTTGAGTTGTTGTACAGTCGCCTCGGAGTCTGGTATGGTGACTTCCAGTGGTACCTTCGCGGGGCTGAGATGCTTCTTCATGCTTCTGTCCTCCTCCAAAAGCAAAGCAAAAAAAAAAAAAATAAAAAGAAACAAGGAAACAACAAGTGCCTAGTGATGAAGATGTGACAGCTTTCGAGAACCCAGCATTTTATTTTCCTCCCCTCTCGGTGTTATTTGCGAGCTTTCTAGATGCTTTCGCAGGCAGACAGACACACCCGGACTCGCCCACCGGCGGTCTGATGTGATGATGCTCCGGTGATGAGGTCGGTAACAGAACTGGCGGAAGATGGCGACAACGCCCCGATACACGAGTCGATGAGAGCGGCGTTAAAGGGGACTCTACTCGCTCGTCGGATCCGTCCACATTTCAGACAGGTTAGACAGAATTTTCCACATCCATGTCGACTGTTGTGCGTAAAATAATGTCTTTAAAGCTCATTCTCTACACATAATCCTTTTAGTGCTTCCCATTGATCTATTAACACGGATCATCGACCCCTCCCTTCATGTGAGGCTAGATTTGTGTGTTAATTGATGTTGTGACAGCCAGGCTTAGTAAAAGTAATTAAGATTATTTATTTATTTCACTCTCTCTCGTTTATTTATCCAGCAAGTGGCTTTTAACCCACATATTTAAACTTAATGTCTGCTATATTAGGTCAAATTTGACAGAGCCTGAATTCAATTGCTCCAAAGATTATGTTTTTATCTGGACAAAATTTGTATTACAATAGAAAGAAAGTTAACTAAATATTGATGGAGTGACAAGTTGTGTGTGAGCATAAAATGTATATGAGCTGTGTGAGAAAAAAAAAAAAAAAAAAAAAGAAAGAAAAATTGTCCCCACATAATGTAGGGAATCGGGATATGGACCCACAGCCACTTGTATAGTTTCAAACAAATACAGTATATGGAATATTTATATATTATACAATAGTATAGCCTATCATGTTTTTATTTTATATATATATATATTTAGAATGATTTGAATCGTAGCCACACTAAAACTGAGATCCTTGCAAAGTTCTAATAAGTAATAATTATAATAAGTAATAATTATATTGCCTTACAGTACATTTTCACTCAGGATATAAAGTGTATTTAATAGCACACTAATACTCTAGTCATTCATTTGAAGAAATTTATTAATTTCCATGATTTTTAATCTTCCATCTTCAAGTGTCATTTTCCAGTATTGGTGTTTATTTTCATGAGCTACTTCCGTCTTGTGAGTATCATTAAAATAAATAATAATGCATTGTTTCATGAAAGCATGTAAACAAAAATATCCTAAATTTGTAATGAACTATTAAACCACTAGAGGGAGTAACAGTACATGTATTGGATTTTAAACAAATCTGCACAGACAGCATTTGAAAAGCCTAATGGTTTAAGGGTCAAGACACAATGTCAATGAAATGAACTATATTTTTCTTCCTTCTCATGCATGTTTATTCTGACTTTATTCTGACTTCCTTCAGGCATGGTTTACTGGCTTAATGTTCATGTAGAAAAACAGCTTTTTTCGAGAACACTGATATGACTTGTATAGCCCTTTACATTGTATTTTATGTTTTTAAAAAAATATGTATTTTTTTATGTGTAAAATATTTGTATTTTTCCAAAACATTACTGAGTGCCCCTTTAAATATTTTCCCCATTGCAAAAAAACACACCTGAATTTACTGACAAATACAGGTTTTAATATATTTTTATTTAAGTAGATAAGTGAAAAAGGCCTACATAAGTGAAGCAAGCAGTATTGTCTTTATTCCAGCTGTTTTATGGAAAAAAACTCAGCTTGTCACAGAATCCAATAGACGATGTTGACAGAAAAGCTGATCAGTGAGAGGAAAGTGTTTAGAGCTGGCCTTGTGTCTAATAACAGTTGACCTCTGCTGTGACCTTCTGTTTTACAGTTGTATAAATACAATCAATCTGACTGGTTAGTCTCTGATTATATTTTGGAGCGGTAAGCTTAACAGGACACTTTTTTATTAGAATGTCAAGTCTAAATGTCATTGTCTGCACACTCATTGTGACTTAGATGACATGATATTACAATATAAAGCCAGCCATTGTCTGTTGCCATAGCAATAAAATAAGGTGCCATGCAAGACCATAGCAACGAGCCTTTCAAAAAGATGCCTAAGAAGCCAATTTATTTCACTTGTTTTTACATTTTCTACAGAGAGAGTTCTCGTGTGGATTTCTCTTTGTAAATTATAGCCAAGGGCATGATTTAAATATTTTGGAAGTAATGGGTTGGAGGAAGGACTGCATCAGTTCAATTGTCGTTTTATTGGCAACTTGGGACTCTGTATGTCCATCCAATTAATCCAAGAAAAAACTAAACCACCTGAGACCCCGATAACACAATATTATGCATGCTTTTTTTAACATAATTATTTATATTGCTGTAATAACTTTTGATTATGTCATGTAAACAAATCATATATTCTACAGAAAATGTTGTAAATTTGTAATCTTTTAAAATAAACATTTACATAAACATTTATAAATATAAATACAGTAAATACAATATAAAGCCTATATATCTATAAAGCCTACATATCTAAAAATGGATTTACATTATAACTGTAATTTCCAGCTTGTTGGTAATTTCCAATTTCCTTTTATAAGTAAACAAAATATTTTTCTTCAGAAAATGTAGCATATTAGTTCTTTTTTACTCAAAATTTAAATATAAATAAATATATAAAATATAAATATAAAAAAATAAAAATTATGTTTCATAGAGTTAAGTTAAAGCTGTACAATTTCGAGCTTATTGCAATTTTTTTTATTTCCTTTTGTAAATTTGTCATTTAAAAACTTTACAAATATAAATATTATTTCTTTCAAATATAATTTATAGCAAATATAAAATTCTTATATATATGAGCTAGACCGTAATAAATATAAAATATATAAAATGCATATATAAAACAGTCTACTTTAAACGCTCACAGTGAAGTTAAATGTCTCCTCCAAATGTATTTGGCCTATGAAACATAATGGTTCTTAGAAAATTCATGTATTCAGGAGAAAATCTCACTGCAGTAGTCAGTAAAATGTATCATCCAGTAGGTGGCACTCAGCTCTAGTTATTTAATGGACATATTTGTAAGGATGTCACCAAAGATGAGGACGAGCTCTAGCATGTTATTATCATAGCAAATCGTGTTTTGCTAATACAACACAGCAATCATTCTGATTGTGACCTTGGCAATGGCATTTTTACTTTCAGCATTTGCTTTCATCATCACTGTCAGATCCTTATGGAAGAATATATTACTAATAATGACCTTCAAGAAAATATAGCCCCCTGAGACAGCACCGCACTATATGGGACTCGTGCATAATCTAACCATCTGTTTGCCGAAGCACCTGGAGCAAATGACAGCAAGGAACAGAGCCTGACTTTGCAAAGAGACACCAAGAGAGTTTCAGAGACTCTGCAGACTGACCTTTACAATTGTCAGCTTGTTGTGGGTGGCGCATGAATCTTACTTGAGAAATGAGGTCATGACACTCATGTTTGTCATTGAGATGAGGTCATCTGGTCCTCAGCCGTTTTGTTTTGTCGTCTGCATTAGACCGGAGGATTATAATGTTTGTTTAGAGGCAGTGAGGGTTAAAAAAGATGGATTTAGTTTTCTGCATTCTGTTCTTCTTTAACTGTTAATAAACACCACACATGTTTAATAATGGAAAAGTATTTAGCCTTTACCCATTAAGGTTTGACCATGAGATTGAAAACCATTGTGATTTTTTTTAAACCCTTATAGAAGATCTTGTGTGCCCAGAACATGTGGTTACATTTGTAATTTAAATCTGTGGTGATTTGCACTTTCTTTGAACCCCCTGCGTTCCCTCTCCTGCTTCACTGGTGCATAACTAAGCAGTGGGACGTTTTCTAACCTGAATAACAGGACAGAGCTCACAGAATCTCTGCACATCTTAAATGTCTCACATACTTGATAATTCGTGTACATCATTTATTGTGATTTAGGTCTTAGGCTTAGGTCACATATATTTAATATAAGATCGTTATTTTTTTAACATCAGATAAATTCGTATTTTTATTCCGCATGGATGCATTAAATTTATCAAAATGACAGTAAAGGCATTTATAATGTTTAAAAATATATATTTCTGTTTTTCTTATAAATGCTGTTCTTTTGAACAGTATACATTCACTGTAAAAAAATATATATTTTCAAGATTTGTTATCACAACATTTTTTCTTTTGTCAAATCAACTTAAATAATTGATTTAGTGAGATAACTTATTATTTTGAGTTTCTGATGATTAAATTAATCTCCTTCATTGCATTAACTCACTTTTTCCCGTTCAATCAACTTAAAAATTGAAGGCAACCAGGTTACTTACTTTTTAAGTTAAACCAACAATATTTTTTTTACAGTGTTCCAAGTTAAATTATTAATGTTACTATAGCTTATAGGGAGTTATTATTGCATTATTTAGTACTCTGAGAGGCATGGGTATTTTGTGTCAAACAGCTCTCATAAAAGAATTAAACGTTTAACTAAACGAAATACTTTTTGACAACAGACACCAGATATATTGTAGCTCAAATAAACTGGGGAGTGTCTCCAAAGCTGTCAAAACAATGCTGATATAACTTGCAGTGGTGTGTTTTTAAAGCTGAGATACGTTGTCAAGAGAAAAGCCCTCATTACAAGGAGCATAAATCGCTCTCAGTTTGTCCCCTCTGCCTTACCGCATTTTTGTAAGTTAAAGCTAAAAGACAAAGGCACCACAAACCTTCATGCTAGAAAAGTTCTAGTCTAAAGCTCTTTGCACCTTTTATAACAGACGTCTTATCAAGTAGGCTAGTACATAATCCATATGCGTCTTTTGTGTGTTGTAGTTATTAGAGTTCTAACAAGCATGCCAGACCAAATTAGAACGAATACAATAGTGGTCTTGTTGAACACAAATAGCTTAGTTTTTCTTTTAAAAACTGTAGCCTATTAGTGAAAACAAACGAACAAAACTGATTCTGTAGAAGTGTTGTGATGTCTCTTCCTCTCATCAACCGTGCCATGAAACAGTCAGTACTCTACAGTTTTCCACATCATGAGTTCAGTATGTAACCGGCCCTGAACACACAAGCCCCGATGGCTGTTTCTCAGAGCTCTCTTATGTAAGTTGAAGGCTGCACTTGTTTTCGTTCTCTGAAAGGGCTGTATCTTTGTATCTTTGTTTGAATCCAAATTGATGACTGTTCTGTCACATGAGGATTCAGTCCTTGTAAGCACAGGGTTCGAAAATAAGGGTACAATTATCATATGTGAGTTAAATACTTGGAAACTTTAATTATACATTTTTTGACACCAAATTGTATGTTTCAGAAAATATCTCGCTGCAGTTAAAGAGGAAGCTAGAGTGCAGATTCTTTTCCTTTAAATAAAAAGGTTCAAAAGAGGTACAATCTTCAGACTGCAACACCCTACTGAAGGATGTCACACCAACAAGGCTAGACAGCAATAGGCCTGTCGGAAAGAGGTTGAGACTTTATTAGGTTAGCCAAAGGGGCAAGACCATATTACCTTGCCCAAATGTCCCCGAATGGCTTAGTGTGTCTCAGTGGAAAGATTACCAGGCTTTATTGGCTAGACACAACAATAAAACTAAATAAATAAAACCAAGCCCCTTGAACCTATTACTCTGGATTTGTTTAAAAACTCATGGGAGTTCAGCACAAGTTCAGTTCTATCTAAAGCTTTTGCAAATGTGTTATGTTGCCAAAGCCAAGTCCTGTGAAAATGCTACCCAAAATGGACCTAGAGTAATGTGGTGTTTCTCATAATTTCTTCCCTCTTTAAACACAGTATGATGGGGTTGTGCAAAACCACAGCTTGGCGTTAAGTTCTGTACACGTGACAGTGCATCTGAGCAGATGTTTAGCACTTAACTGATGCACGAAAAGCATTAACCTTCATTGTATTATTGACCAAAAATAAAAGAAGAAATAGTCATATAGGTTTGGAGTGGCATGAGGTTGACTAGATGATGACAGAAATATCTTCTTTTTTATTATGTATTTATTGTGAACTATCCCTTTAAAGTTTAGGGTCAAAAGTTCAGATTGATCTACTAATTATTTTGTAAAATACACATAAAGTGGAATATGTCATCATGTTTTTTGTACATTATCTAATCAATATTTAGCTACTTCATATAACATTACTGAAATATCTATCATGACAATTCTGAAGAGTTTAGCATGGTAATAGACATTACAGTGTTAATGTATTTGGTCATACAAATAGCCTGTAAATACATCTAGCAGGTCTATACAGGTGGTGCTGGGGAAGGTGGAGGGTTGCAGAGGAAATCTGAAAGCACTCTGCAAAGCTTGTACCATGTAGTTAACAATGCAATTATCAGCAGGTTGTGTTAGGGACCCATCAGTCTGTGCCACATACTGTAGAGTTTGGTAACTTGGTATATAAAACATAAAATGTAAATTAAATTCCTAGTTTCAGTAATTTCCTTTCCATATCATTCCACAAATGTGATTTATTTTTCTTTATTTTTTTTTTAAGCAACATCTGCTGGATAAGGTCACTGCCGCAAGAGCTGAAAGCTTACAATCTATTGATTTTTACATTAGTCATAATGAGAGAGATTCGACATGTACTATTCATTACTCTGAATCAGGATTATAACTAAAACCATTAAAAAACATTAACATTACTTTTGTTATATATATATATATATATATATATATATATATATATATATATAAGTCAAAGCAATATTTTCATTTGAAGGCCATGTGAAATTCCAAGCAAACAAAAGCAATGCTTATCCACTCCAATGGCCTTTGGTCTGTGCTTCTATCTGCTCGTGTGCATATGTGTTTGCTTGTGGCCTAGTGTATGCCATGCACTAACTTTGAGTGTGCCAGGCCTTGGCGTGCCTTGAAGCTCAGATCTATCTTTAGCTATTGCTGGATTGTTTTTCTAGTGGCCTCCTCTCTCCTCCTCTTCTACTATCCCTTCTTCTCACTGCTCACTCATTCTACTGCACACTCCAACTGTTACTGGGCAGATTGGTTGAAGTCTAGTTCTGAGAACCACATGCCACATGTTTTTGTATGACAATGAATGACTGTACACTCAGCTGGCCCTGATCTCAGGCAGAAGTGAGCTGTCAGCTGGAGGCAGTGCACTGACGCCTCTCCCCGGCCTCAGCCCCCACACATGCATGCTTATGTCCTCACACGAGCTCCACATAAGTGAGATGCTTATTATGAGTGTGGGTCAAAGACGTAGACGTCACCATTTTGGTGTCCGCATCAAATAAACTGTACAAAAGTGATTTCACATGCAAAAAAAAAATAATTAAATGCAAGTAAAGTGTCTACTTTCATGTTTCAAATAACCTTTGTGAAAATACAATGACAAAATATGAGTTAAATAATGCTCCAAAGTGTAAAATTGTCATTCAGCGTAATGGTCCGGACTATGATTTTACTAATACATTTTTAAATAAAAGTATAAAATACCATGTTAAAAATTTTTTTGCTTCCTTGGCATGTTCACATAAGTGTTGACTGTATTATAGTAAAAGGACTGTGTGTTATTTTTTTCGTAAAGTATAGAAATAACTAGGGGACTTTTGTCCCGAAAATTCAGTTTGTCAGAGGTCATTCAGTGTAACAGGATCAGGAAGCCATTTTGAAATTAAATAAACAACCAATAGTCATCCAGCAGTCTGTGACATCATCAAAGCCCCCCCTGAAGACCGTGTGCTGCTGCAGCAAGGTAAGTTTATTGCTCTTAAATATTTGATAATTTCACCTTTTCATAGTGTGGTCATTTGAGTTACAAAAACGCATGTCATTCAGTGAAATGCCCAAAAACACTTTTATTGTTAGTTTTTTTTGAAAAATAAGTAGATGTTGAGAATAATTATGATTAACTGTTCTGGTCAAGTTCACTGTTTGATATGGCTAGCTAGTTGTTAGCCTGCAATATTAGCTTAAGTAGAAGTTTCGTCATTCAGGGTAATGTTTTGTCATTCGGTGTACAATGCAAATTGTCTGTTACACCACAGTGTCAACCATTACACTGAATGACAGTGTCACTGTTTAGATAACATTTTTAGCATTTTATTTATATTTCAGATAAATGAGGGATATTTAGCACTATAAAAAATATATTAAACTTTATAAATTTTAATGTTTTATTGCATTTTTGTCTGTTACTGATTTCTTTTAGATGCCCACAAACAAAGAGAGAGTTACTAGGCACCGGCAGAAAGCTTAATGCAGACCCAGTAGCTAGGGCAGCGCTTTTAACAAGGAGACGAGAAAGGTATTGAGGAGTGCAATGTCAAAATAATAGGGCTGGGTTAAAAGATATATTTCTTGATTTTAATTTATTCTCATTTTGAAGAAACAATACTGATTTGTAAATCCCAAGAATCGATCTATCAGCCTATGCTGTTTTCAGTTGATGTTAATCAATATCAAATTGATTTGAAATCGAATCAAATCGTGAAATTTGTGTCAAAGCCTAGCTCTACAGAATAATAGATTGCTACTGTTTTTAGATAGTCTACCCTACCTATACCACAAGTTCAAGAGAGGCCACTGAGCGGATTCTCCGCCCATTATACCAATTTAATCTACAATTTAATAGTAATTTATGTTGCCAACAGAAAGTATTTTTAATGAATAACACTGTTTATATCGGTCAGTAATTGTGTCAATAATTGCATGGAATCTGTATTTCAGCTACCAGAGAAGAAAGCAAGCTGCCGTGGCTGCAAATCCTGATCACCCGTCAATCAGGAATTTATCAGATGCTGCAGCTGAGAAGAAGCGAAAGCAATGGCAGAAAAATCAAAGAAAACACAGGGCAGAAGCAAAACGGATAAGGGAAAAACGGATCCTTCGTTTTCCAAGTTCTCAATGAAATAAGAGATATTGATTATACAGTATTACCACCAATAGAATTATTAATTTTTTGAGTTGTAATAACTTGTAATTTCATACAAGTAATTTTTTTTACCAATATGATATGCATTGTGGAATAAAAAGTTTATTCGTTTCAGCATCTGCTTCTGTGATTTGCTCAGGAATTTAATGATACAGAATAATATTCAAAACATTGCAATAATAGAAACAATGACAATATTTTCTCCATTTTTTTCAAAATGTCATTCAGCGTAACAAACCATGGTCATTCGGTGTAACAGATTTATTTATATAAAAATGAAACAATGTACTTATTCTGAGCTGTAATTATTATAATATATAAAATAATATGTGCCCCTACAAAATTTTATTAGATTTTAATTGATTATCACTTCCTTACAAAAACGTCTTGCTGACAAATGGGTAAAACCTAATGGTTTAAAGGATATTGGCAAAGTATTAAGGTTTGAAATGACAAATAATTAGTATTTGGGGGCTGCACTGTGATCTTTAAATACTGTCCTGTAATATGTCATCAAATGATAGTTTTTCTAAAAATGTCTGATAAGATTTTTTTGCATAAAAATATTGTTACACTGAATGACATTTTACTGGGTGTCTTCTGTAAAATCACAGTAAAATGTATGGTAGTAATTATTTTTTGCTCAGAAAAATATAAAGTTAAACACGACATAGTCTAATGTATGTGAAAAAAGACTAAATTTAAAGCTCTTTTACACTTAATTTTTTTTTCTTGAAACCCCCTTTTCGTCTTTGACCCGTGTATATGTGCTGGAGAGGAGAGAGAGTTGATCATCACATGTTTGTGTGCCATTTATCTTTAATTGTTGGTGGGTATGTAGGAGTTTAACAAACAGGGGAAATGTCCTGCTTTAGCTTTCAGGTTATATCAGTCTGTATATATATATGTATAGCATTGTGTGATTGTTCTTAAATTCTTGTTCATTTAAATAAGCCAAATCATTTAAAGCAGCATTATGTTACTTTTGAAATTTTGCTCTCGGGGTCCCCCTACAGTTGGGAAATAGTATTGTCTTCTACTACTGTCGTAAAATCTGCCATGGTTACACTGCATGGATACACTGCATTTGTTGACAAGCGATACCCTGAACTCTGCAGAAGGAAGGAACTCTCACATCTTGGGCAGACAGCCATGTCTTCATCCCAGGTGCATTTGCATGTATTTCAGCATGTCATATGAATATAGTTTCATGGGCTTTATTTTTTTTTAAACGTCAAAAGATTGCGTAGCTCACGTTTACAAGCCAGCGTCTTTATAGTAATGTTAGCCTATAGGCTACTGTTTTACATAATGGATATGCTAATTTAATTCAATGTTTGTGTGGTAGATAATAGCCATATCGTCAATATTATAATATGAAGCTACCATAGATGAATCAGCAAATTTGAAAAATCGATTTGCATTATAACCTGAGGCAAGACACTTTCACCAGAAAATATTCTATAGGATAGTTATCCAAACCGATTTTTTTGTCCGTCTAATCATGTATTATTTACTTGCAAGAATGTAGCCCTTACCAAACTCAGTTATCAGTATACCTTCACGTCTCGAGCTGCCCGCGAGCTGTTGCGGATATAACACATTACCAACAGTAAGCTGATCGCGCGTGCGCTCTGTTTCTGACACACTTCACATTTGCTTATTGGGGAAAGACTGATGCACCGGAGCCATGACAAAATACTGAGGTTAAAAAAAAAAAACACTTGTTGGGCTCTCGCGTTGGAATTTGAGGAAGTGGGGAAAATGATGTATGCCGTAAAGCAGTCGAATTTTGTAGTTCTTTTTGTGCTCGGGTTCCTACCCACCGAAGTTACATAGTGCCAGTAAAAGCGATACAGACACTGTCAGGCTATGGCAGATCTGTCATTCAACCTATTGTAAGTCGATGTACCATCTCCAGAGTTTTGGAAAAATATTATAAAGGTTGAAAGAGTTACATAGTGCTACATAGACCAAACACAAGCGTGAATGCGTTGTTTAATTAAACAAAATTGTATGGACAAAAGGATAAATTACATTTGACACAACTACACTGTAAAAAATTTCCGTAAAAACGGTACGATGTACCATATAAATTTGAAGGATTTTTTCGGTATTTGTCTTTTACGGGTCTTTTACGCTTATTTTGAATTACGCGTTGCATTGTGGGAACAAGATCCTGGCGGCGCGAGAAGTTTAAGACGCATCCGCCATTACACGCAGATGACCGTGGGCAAAGTTGCTTTTTAAAGCCGGATTTCGGGTGTGTGGAAGCCATTCTGACACTTATGTGGTAAAACTTTAACTTAAAAACGAAGATTATGTGTTGCTTAATGTCAAAAAGCTGTTAACGTAGCGTTATTTTTAGTTACCATCTGGCATTAGGCAAATGAATGTCGAAGCTGTCACGTTTATAAATTTTTGCATATCGTCACACATTGAAAGATTTAGTTAAGACTCGTTGAGGTTCTCGATTCTAGTGTCCTCGTTGTAATTGGCTTATTTACTTTTATTTGTCTTGATGCGGTTTATTTCTTGCCGAGTCGCATTCGTTAACCAGTTGTGATAAAGGTCAGTTCTAACGTTAGTGTTTTTAGAGCAATTTAATCAAATCAAACAAAAGCTACCAGAGCAATCGTCAAGAAAAGTAAACGCCATTAAGACTTGCTTGATTTGAAAGGCATGAACACAACGTGAAGAGACTGTGTGTGAATATGCAGTAACTTGTACAGCTGAATCAAGGAAAACACCAGCACCTTTTCTGCCAAATGAGGTAAGTTATTGTTATGTTTATACGTTAGACTTCATGTTTTTGTTTTAGATGGCACACACACACACACACACACACACACACACACGACTTTAAACCCCAAATAATGAAAGATTAATTTACATTTAACATGACTGCTATTATCTAAACTTCTGTCTGTGATGTTAGTCATTCTTTCCCTCCTCATTTGTTTATTTCATAATGTTTCTGTTGTTTTCTTATCTATTAACAGGACTTTTCTGCTGTAGTTTACATCCCAAGCACCACCTGCATGCTTCTTATGGGTTTGTATTTTGTTTTATTAGCATTATTATGAACGTTCAATACTGGCAAAACACATTTGAATTTAAAGTCTGAAGAATAAAGTCTGTTTATACGAAAAGTTGGTTGCTGAATACCCCTTCAAAGATATTTATGTTTACATGGTCAGTAGAAATACAAATTGTATAGGGAAGATTTAATCAACTATGTTTAAAGCGTGTTTTTTTGAAGTGATTGTGTAATGTTTTTCATTTTGTAATATCTTTTTCTGTTTAAGGTGGTGGACATTCAGGGTTGCTTTCATTCAAGAAGTTATTGACCACATCTCCTACCCTATTGAGGCAGTGAGATGCGAAATACCTGAAGAAAATGGCACTTATCCTGGAGTTCATAAAGGTAAGCAACACATTTTTAATTAAATTATTTATAGAACATGTTATTGTGATTCTGTTTATTTAGTTGAAAATAACTGAAACATATTAGAATGTAGCCTATAGTTGAGCATGCAGACAAGCTGACATGACATGCCATTGGAGTCCACTGGAAACAAGTCTTAGCATTTTATATACAGTGTTTGAATTTGAGAGAATTAGGGATGGCTGATAATTTGTTTATAGTTGATAATTTAGCGAACGTAAAATACTGTACATTTGTTTTTCAACCTCAACCTGGCCTACATGATACTTTGTAGTTAATTTTCTTTCATTTAATTTCTTGTGTAGCTAAAAACATAAACGACTATTTTTCCATTTCCAACTTTCCTGTGTAGAAATCCTGAACGAAGGTTGAAAAGGCTGAGATGAAGGAAACCAAATGTCCCCATTCCTCCAAAACTGCTGAAGTTCCTGTATGAACAACTTCAAAAAACCAGGTAAAGTTTCAAGCATTTGTCAAATCTCAAAATGGAACTTTAACTGAACCTACCGAAAAATGAACGTTTTTCATGCAAGTTGTTGAGATCTTAAAGGGATAGTTCACTTTGAAATAAATTTTTGATATGTTTAGCTTACCTCAAGGACATTCGAGATGTAGGTGTCTTTGTTTCCACAGTAGTTTCAATTTTGATATTTTTAGGTCAAACCGTTCTTGTCTGTCAGTCATATAATGCAGGTCTATGGTCACCACCTCAAAGAGCATGCACAGAGAAGTCCAAATTAAACATGATTTAATGACTCGTAAATGTAAGTACACACTGATGGCCTAAGACACTAAAACAAGCGGTTTGTGAGAGAAAACGAACAGTATTTATATAGTTTTTACCTCTTGTAACCACAGCCACGTCCCAAGTGATCTGAGGGCGCGGAGCTTCGGTCTGCGCAAGTGCGCGGAAGTGATCTCTCTCGCGTGTACATCACTCATTGTTTACACAGAGATTTCGGAGGTTTTAGTTTTCACTGTGAAGATCTAAACAAATTTAGATATACAGGAAGTCGCAATGGAAGATGATTTCGATATTTAGATCTTCACAGTGAAAGGTAAAACTTCTTAAATCTGTCTAAACAATGAGTGACGTACACGCACGAGAGATCACTTCCGGCGTATGCGCAGACCAGAAGGGCCCGTGCCGTCAGATCAGTTGGACGTGGCTGTGGTTAAAAGAGGTAAAAACAATATAAATACTGTTCGATTTCTCACACAAACCGCTCGTTTCATGTCTTAGGCCATCAACGTGTACTTACATTTACGAGTCATTAAATCATGTTTAATCTGGACTTCTCTGTGCATGCTCTTTGAGGTGGTGACCATAGACCTCCATTATATGACTGACAGACAAGAACGGTTTTACCTAAAAATATCACAATTGAAAATACTGTGGAAACAAACACACCGACATCTTGGATGCCCTTGAGGTAAGATAAAAGATATCAAAAATTTATTTCAAAGTGAACTATCCCTTTAATGAAATCTGAGAGCTTTCTCTCCCTCTGTTGACAGCTCTCCCTCTGCTTACACCTACCACTTTCAAGCTCCAGAAAGATAGTAAGATCATCATAAAAGTAACACAGTGTTGGAGTCCTATCCAAATGTGATGCGATAAGATTCTAGCAACAAAACATTTGTGCCACTTTATAAATTTGGGGTTAAACCACTGGAGTCACATGGATTACATTTGTGTCTATACCTTTCTGAAACTTGAAAGTGGTAGTTGCCTAAGCTGTCAATGGAAGGACAGAAATCTCTCAGAGTTCCTCAAAAAGATCTTCATTTTTGTTCTAAAGATGGATGTAACTCTTGTGAGGTTTGGAACAACATGCGTGTGAGTAATTACAATTAAAATTTTGGGGTGAGCTAACACTATGTAATATTGTGTTCTCTTACAGAAAAATGGCAGCAACACTAACATTTCACTCTTCTTTAATCCCTAGCTGGCAACTTGGGGAGGACGACCTTGCATCCAGTATGCTGCTGTGGGTGCCGCAGGATTTCGAACTCATTCGATCACTTGTCTCCATGCTTTTCGAACTGTGGCGACTAATCGTGCCTTGCTGTTGGTCAAGCCACTGGTTCTTCAGATCTTCTTCGTTTTGCTTAATCCATCCTTGTTTTGGGTTCAGTGCGCTGGATTCTCCACTGGGTTGGACGTTTCCTCCAGAGGACTTGTGTGGTATTCAATTTGCATCCATTCTGCATGTGTCCAAAGTCAAACATTTCACTCTATTGACTATAAGTCTAAAGCAATTTTTAAGGATAAAAGCAGAAGCCCTGTCTTCATTCCATTCTGTTTGTTTTTATATTGTATCGTATTCTGATTCAGTATTGCATTTGAAAATGTTTTGAATCTTGACTTTCACAGTTTATGAAGGTTTTTATTTCTCTTTTTTTATAATTTTGTGAGCTATTTGGTGCAACACCAATATTGTGCAAGTACCTGCTCATGTTTTCTTTTTTTTTTTTTTTTTATTTCTCCCATGTTTGTTTAATGTCTTAACTTTTTCCACAATACAAGTACTTTTTTATGGTGCTTTGCACATTGTTTAATTGTGTCTGTATATATCAATCTTTACCCATTGAATGCGTTTTTAAGAATGTTTACATGAAATTTTTACAAAAATAAAACATGTTCAATATGTATATATCGTTCTTAAATTATTTGCTACCAAAATATATGCTTTAAAAATTATATAAAAATAGAAATTTCTGTATAAGGATTATCCGTGAATAGTACAGAAAATACGGAATTTTCCATTTTAGGTTCTGACGGAAATGTCCGTCAATGGTACAGAAAAACTCATATAAATCTATGTAAATATCCGTTTTAAGGTTTACGAAAGTGCCGTACAAAAACGGAAAAAGTGCTGGTAATTAATTACCAGCACTTTTTCCGTTTTTTAACTGAGATTTTTTTAACAGTGTAGGTTACTAAATGAGAAACACAAAAACACATTATTTTATGGAATATAATAAGGGCATGTGTGTGGAACTGCTCATTGTTGTTCACACTCCTCGTTTCTCAGCAGGTTTATCAAAAAATATAGTTTCAGGGCAAACTTAAAATACAATTGTTTATCATTTCATAAATTTCATAATGTCCAATCAGTACTGTTCACTGTTTTATCAGCTCTTTTTGAACTTTTTTCAACCATTCAGATTCATGGACCTGAACGAACTTGTGTTGTTGGATGGATGGATGGATGGATGGATGGATGGATGGATGGATGGATGGATGGATGGATGGATGAAATGCTAAGAAAACCATTAACTTGGTGAGATTTATAGTGAAAACTGGCATTTATGCTTGTAATATTTCTTATCATTCCACACCACACAGTACCTCTTCCTGTAGGCTGACTGGCCGCCCTCACATTACTTTTGGTTCCAACACCAGTTCAGAAGAACATTATTAATTGCAACTCAATGTATCTTTCTACTTGAAGGGGGAATTGAGAATTGTATCTATTAGATGAGATTACAGTTTTTTATGATTGCTATGACCGATTTTTTCAATTTTAACAATTTATAATTCAGCTTGTAAATTTTTTAGGGCATATCTCCTCCCTCTTGCACGTAATCCCTTAAACTTGCAATGGAGGATCAAGTGAGGACAAAAAAACGTTGTCTGCCAAACTAGGCACCAGCTTGGTTTCTAACACCAGTTAGCCACTCTATACTCCACAGGACAGATCAGGGTCAAACTTCAGCTATTGAGACAGGTGGACAGTAGAGGTTACCCTCTCACAGCAATGTCAATGTGTTAGGAGAGGTCATTTGCATGCTGTTAAATGTATGCACTGATTTGAATTTGCATGCAAATGAGAACATTTTAATGTATAGATTGATTCCAACCTCTTAAGTGTACTTTCATCCAATCGTTATACAGGTAAGTGCACAGAGAGCTCTCTATTTTGAAAGAAAACACCATCTTTGACTCTTTAAATAATTCAGCATAAGAAAAATCTTTGCTGATCACTGAGAAAACAAGTGAGGGAAGCTTTTGAGAGTTTGTGTGTGTGTGTGTGTGTGTGTGTGTGTGTGTGTGTGTGTGTGTGTGTGTGTGTGTGTGTGTGTGTGTGTGTGTGTGTGTGTGTGTGTGTGTGTGTGTGTGTGTGTGTGTGTGTGTGTTTGTGTGTAACCAGCCCCCTTCACCACCACCCTTTTTTCCTCTGCAATGCAGTAAGTGTGTGAGTCTGCCTGGGGAGCAGAGCTGCAAGCTCCGGTACTGCTGCTTTGTATCATCCATTTGCTCTCTCTTCTCTCTCCTGTGCCATACAACTGTGCTATTTACATCCATAACTCTTCAAAGTCCCCATCATCCTTTGCAGTCACCTCTTTGACAGCTCTGTTCCTCTTGACTGCTGCCTCGAAATTGCAAGCTGTCAAGCTCTCCTTCATATTAGTCAGAATCACAGCGTTTGTGTTTGACTGTCCATCTGTGCAGACCATAGTTTACTTTTTTGAA
Source organism: Hybognathus amarus (assembly GCA_030378365.1). NCBI lineage: Eukaryota > Metazoa > Chordata > Actinopteri > Cypriniformes > Leuciscidae > Hybognathus > Hybognathus amarus. Next base: position 35,155 of record JAQIUQ010002130.1, read on the forward strand.
ATTGATGGCATGTCCTGATTGTACTTTGGTAGTCTGAGGTTTTTTTTTCTGTGATTACAGAGTTTTTTAGGTTCTGTGCTGCACCAATTAGCTCAGGTGCTGCATACATTAATGCTGACCCACATATTGCAAAGTGGGAATTGTGGGACGCTGGAGGCAGAGAGTGACACATTCCTAAAACAGTGTATCATAATGTTGCATGTAATTGCATGATACTTAGGGGAAATATTATGGCCACATAGAATGGAATATACTATATTTATGATACTTTGAAATGTCACCTACTAAAGAGCATTTCAGTGAACAGTTTTGAAAATAACCATTTTTTTGTGTGTAAAGAATGTATTCATAATTTTAAAATCCTCTTTCCATTATAAGAAACTTGCACAATGGAAAGATTCCATGTGTGTTAAAAGTTTTTCATGAAACCATTGATGCCAATAAAAAAACCTTTACTTTTAAGAGTGTATATTTGGCGTCATTGGTGCGTCGTAAAACTGCAAGCAAAGATGTGCTAAAATGCAGCTTATTTCAATTTCAAACTTAAATTGAAACTGGCCATTTATACTTCTCATTTATACTAGCAATAGTGAGGTTTCATGGTGGCTCGGTGGGTTTAATGAAACGGAAATGGAATGAGTGCAAACAAAAGACCCGAATCAAAGCTTTTGCTGTTTGAATTAGCAATTAACCACTCTAAAGTACAGCAAATACAAGCATTCGTTCTTGTCTATTTTTAGAGTTCAAGATGACAGTCATCTGTCATCTTTTCTGAATTGTTATATAGAGTATTTATGAAGTTTCCATCTTTGTCTTCTAATAATCGTTAAAGTTTTAGCGAGTATGCATCTTCATTGCCCGTGGTTAAACTTTAAACATTCTGATCCTCTCCGAACAAACCCTAGTGATGTTTATGCGAATGCCGGTTACTAACTTGCTTAAAGTGCTGTTTCCAAGAAGACTTGTGAGTTTGTCCCCAAACATGGTATTAAGCAGTAACAGCAAGGAGTCTGACTTGTCCTCAGCTCTTACATGAGGCAATGGAAAAGTAATGCTGTCATCTCTGGATGCATGCTTTTCATAGATTTCCCTTAATATTTTATGCCATTTAGCTGCCTATAATAATTTATGAATCATATGTGAACTGAGCATATTCTTTGGCCATTTAAAGTTGCAGACCCTTGACATGACACAGTGTGTATGAACACATGTTTGAGGAGAGTGTGCAGCTGTCTTGTAGCCACTCCGAAGTCTTTCCAGTAGCCACTCCGAAGTCCGAACAAAGTCTTTTGCATGTTCAGAGCGGGTTCTCACGAGAGGTTCTCTCGTATTGCGTAAGCTAGCTTACGCTAAGGGAAAGATTCATCTTTGCTGAGAAGTTGAAGCCAAAAAATTATTCCATAATTTTGTAATATTGTCAACGCAGTCTCTCTGCAATCGACCATGAGCGGGCTAGCTAACAGCTCATAGGATCGCTCAGCGAGAATGCATGAGCCTATGGCAGAGCGGCGCTGATCCCGTGCCCAATGAGCGGAGGCCCGCTTATTGCGTCAATAGACAGTAAAAGAAATGGACACAGCGACCCCGTTGATTTCAACGGAGAGAGCTGAAGCTCAACATGGGCACTCACTTCCTGATAGTCGAGCGTTCTGCGCAGGCTCAACGACGTAGATGTCACGTGAGCAATCTGACTGACAGTTGTAAATCGTCTAGTAGCTGTGCCTACACAAATTTTAATCGTGCACAGAGACGGCGAAGCGCGACCTGGAGCAACTTTTTGTAAGTATTCTGATTAATTATTTTGTCACTTTGCTTCTATCTATGCCATGGGCTGACTTTAAGACAGTAAAAGATTGCCTGCAAGGCTGTGCGAGCTTCTCCTCCTGTGTATACGGTAACTTCTCCACTGCGCGACGGACAGTCGAAGTGGTTATGACGCAATTTTTAGCCTATTTTTACAAGAACGGCTTCTACGGGGCCATAACGTAACATACAAAGTAATGGAGCCTTTATACATTGTCGTGTTTCTTTAGAAATAAATAATGGATAAATGGAGTCTTTGGACGCCTCAGATGTAAAGTTATTCGCTGTCAAAGTGACGCCTAAATGAATGGGAGTCAATGGGATGCTAACAGCAGGAGATAGTCCGCTACAATGGCGGCCCCTTGAGGCAGCTTCAGCGTCCGGCTGATGGATTACCCCCTCATCGCGTCAGAGCCCGCCGAAGGGGCGTGGCCTGACCGTATATAAGGGCTCGCCAGGCTCAGTTACACTGATTCTTCATCGCTCAGCGAGCTACACGCATCCGCTGTCCTGAGAAAGAAGCCGTCGCCGTCAAGAAGACAACTAGCAAGCTCCGGAGACTGAGGAAGCCGGCCGTCTGCCACCTTCAGCCGCCCAGCAAGCTAGCGTCATCTGACGACGTTTTTTCCTTATTCCTAAAGAGCACGAGTGTCCTTTTCAGGATGCCTCGTAATTTCTGTGGCTCCTGCCACTCACCGCTCGAAGACGGAGATCGCCATCCCATCTGCGCACTCTGTCTCGGGCTGGAACATGCAGAGCTCGCCCTCGCCAACGGAGGATGCGACCACTGCGAGGACCTGCCGCTGTCTTCCCTGCGGGCACGACTGCAGGCGGTCAAATCTGCTCCCACGCCGCCTCTGACCTCGCCGCGGAGGAAGAAACGCGCTCCCAGAGGCCGCCAGAGCCCACCGCGGATCCTTGTGGGCCGCAGTCGCCGCCCCACCGGCCGCTCTCCCTCTCCGCGTCTCCTCTCCGCGTTCCTCTCCCACCGCTCCCTTCGAAAGCGTGCAGGGCGAGCTTCGACCTTCCATGCCCGCGTTATGCCGGCCAGGCTGCCTCAGCACTGCATTTCTATGTCCGTCCTCCAAATTCTCCAGTCTGACATCCTGTGCGAGATGGCGAAGAGCGGGAGGAATCCCCCCGTCCTTTCAGATTTGAGGGGCGCTACGGACCTTTCCCTTCGTGCCACCAAGGCCGCCGCACAAGCACTGGGGAGATGTATGGCCTCACTCTGCGTTGCTGAAAGACACTCATGGCTCACGCTCGCTGACATGGGTGACTCAGAACGGACCTCGTTTCTCAACGCGCCTATCTCTCCCTCTGGCCTCTTCGGTTCCACTGTTACGGGCATAGTTGACCGCTTCTCCGAGGTCCAGAAAGCCACCCAGGCCATGAACTTGTTCCTTCCCCGCTGCGCTAGCACGTCTGCAGGCCGTTCTCGCAAACCTCCTGCCAGAAACCCACCCCAGCGCCCACCTCAGCAGGCTCATCAACCCCAGCACAGACAGCTCTCGCTCAGACAGCCACCGCAGACAGCCGCCCCCAGGGGGCCCCGTCCAAAGATCACGCTGAAGCCTGATCAACAGATCAAAACAATCAAAAACGAATTTTTGAAACCCATAACAGTGGAATAGAATGTCCGTTCACCTTTCTGAACTCGAACTGATGACCGCTCTGGAAGAATGGTTTCAGAAAATAGTCTACAGAGCGAGCACAAAGCCAGAAAATAATTGTACGGGAAAGCTTGTTACGGACTTGGTAGCAACAGGGATAAACAAAAGCTTCTTTATGGAGGTGTCCATGTAGGGACTGTGGAGTGAATACCCGATCTGCTTTGCATGGGTTCCCCTCAACAATCATGAGAGGAACCGTGCTTGAATCCCAGCCCTGGGCTCAAGCTGATCCACACACATTAAAAGCTACCTGAACTCTCACCAGCAGCGCCTGCCAGCTTGCCAGCATGAAGACTATTTTCCCTGCCACGCATTAGAGGAGAATGGCTTCTTAAATAGGGCAATTGTTTGCTAAAATAAAAGGTGTGAGTGCCATGAAAAGTCCAGTTCTAAGAAAAAGGCTTATATCATGTTTTTCTTTTAATGAAAGAAGAGTGTTGTGGACCTCAAATACTGTATATTTGCACAGAAGTCTTAGGAGGAAATATTTGTACATTGTCGTTTATTTACATATACTGTCTCTGTTGTAGCACCTGTAAGTATTCGAATCAAGTAACAAAATGTGCTGAATCGACACATTGCATCATAATTTGATGACCAACTGTGTTTTCACAGGCAAGAAATGACCTTTAGAATGGTGCCTGGTTAAACTAGTTTGTAGCTGTATTGATGAATACAATACTTTTAAATGAATAAAATTAATAATAATTTAATAATTACTTAATAATTTCTTTGTGCAGATTACAATGTTATCAAAACAATCCCTGTTCACATGGATCTGCGAAAATGTTGTATTATGCATGGCAGACCAGTAGTTAGCGATGTAGCGATAGTTTGCAAAGAAACACTGACGCACCTGCATACATACAAGTGCTGCATCCAAAATTGCATACTTCCCTACTATATAGTATGTGACAAAATAAGTATGTCCAACCTCACAGTACTCATAAAAAGAGTATAGGTAAAATGTACCTGGATAACCTACTCACGGCCAAACACATTTTCAAACTCGGCTAGTTTTCGAGAGGCAGACATTCAAATACGCGGTTCTCCTATTCGGGCTAGCCCTGTCTCCTCACGCCTACACCGAAAGTCATCGAGGCAGCCCACTACGGCAACGGGTTTTGCATGCATTTGGGTCAACTGGGAAAATATCAAGCTTTGCCCCGTGCAGAGGATCTCTTTCTCGGTGTGGAATTCGACTCGGTTCGCCTGCGCACAGCTTATGAGCAAGCACGTGCACAGTCACTGCTGACTTGGCTTAGTTCGAGGACAGGAGTGCGGTTCCAATTAAGTTATTTCAGAGGCTCCTGGGGCATCCGCAGCTGCAGCATCGCAGCTTTGATTGCTTCATATGAGACCGCTTCAGCTCTGGCTTTCAACTGAGTCCCGAGGTGGGCATGGCAACTAGGCATGCTCCAAGTACCAGTTACTCCGACCTGCTGTCAGACCTTCACCCCGTAGACGAACCTCGGCTTTTTTGTACAGGCCGGAGTGCTGGACAGGACCCCAGCGCCTATGGCATGTCAAGTGCCTTGCTCTGCACTGCTTCCAAGAACCTCAAGAGACCAGCACATACTAGTCCAATCAGACAGTGCCAACAAGGTGGTCTACACTCCCGCCATGTGTCGCAACTCGCTCGCCACCTCCTCTTATGAAGTCAGAAGCATCTGAGGTCGCTTCGAGCCATTATATTCCGGGAACCCTGAATTGTGCAGCCGACAAGCTTCAAGCTTCATATGCGTTTCCCCCAGTGAGCCTTCTTGCACAGACCCTGTGCAAGATCAGGGAGGATGAGGAGCAAGTCATGTTGGTTGCGCCTCATTGTCCCAGCCGGGACCTGGTTCTCCGAACGTGTACTACTTGCGACAGCACCTCCCTGGCCAATTCCTCTGAGGAAGGACCTTTTCTCAGAAAAATGGGCACCCTTTTTGGATCTCTGGAACCTCCACGTGTGGCTCCTGGACAGGACAAGGCAGGTTTGAGTACCCTACCACCAGCAGTGGTGGCTACCATCACTTCCGCTAGAGCATTGTCCATGAGACATGCCTATGCCTAAGGTGGAACCTCTTCATCAACTGGTGCTCTTCTCACCGAGCAGACCTCAGAAAATGCCCGGCTCTAAAGGAAACTAAATCCTCCTCACCCTCCTCTCGACACCCAACACATTCGCCAGATTCTACAATCTCCGAGTGAAGCCAGTTTCCGCCCATGTACTCAACCAGCTGGTATAGGACCCGCTCAGGTGTCTTTGCTTGCTCACCATTCCACTGCATGGACTGGATACTTTTAATTTTGAACAATAAAAAAACTTTTAATTTTTATAACGGCCTATTTATACAGTAAATGCTGAAATTAACATTAATAAATGTTTCAGACATATTATTTTTTCATTTGAACTAATGTAGTTTTAAATGGAGTCTTACTAAAAATGAATAAAACACCTATTTATTTATTTACTTTTATAGATAAATGATTTTATGATTCTAAATTAGAGATGTTCACTGCAAACTGTTTGAAGAGGACCTCTTTTGTTACCAAGTAAGTCATTTACTACATGAGCTCCCACACTCACGTGGGCTTCACACGTGCGTTCCTCTCTCTCACACCCTGACCCCACTCATGATTCTTCATGGCTGGTTGAACAATAATGAACAATAATGGCACAACACTACTGTATCTAGCATACTGTACTGTTTGCCTGCAAGACAGGCTGCTTGGAATGCTGGATCAAGAGGGGTGTCCTGCTGTACAACAAAGGAGTCAGCACCAGTGTGCATTTAGCCAGAGGCAGTGCAGGCGAGTGAGAGATCACCCACCCACACTAAAAACTGCTTAACTATCAGAAAACAAACAGTGGGTGGTGAGAGAAGAGCCCTGAGTGTGGGTAGGCAGGGTATTGATAGAGTGATATAAGAGATTTTGATCTGTTAACAAGCAATAGTAAAACAGCATGAATTTTGCTGCATCTGCAAACATGCTTAAACCATAATGCAAAGTATAGAGAAGTGTTTGGCAAATAATTTGTGCGGTCAAATGTAAAAGTTTCGGTATTGTTGTGCTACTGAAAACAAGTACTGCATGGAAACTTACGTTTATGGTGCTTTATTCACATTGGCAGAGGAACTGAACAGAATTCAGTTCAAGTACCTTTTTAATAGAACTTGTTTTAAATAAAATTGAAATTATTATTATTATAATTTTTTTTTATAATTTTTCCCCAGCAACATAAGTAGATTGCACTACATTTATTAGTACTCTGGGGATGGACTAAGTGATAATGAAGCTACCTGAAGCTGACTCAGAAAATTTTCTGCTGACTCAGAAAATCCATGTTTAATTTGCTGCTGTCGTCAAAATTGAGTCTGGTACATTAACTTAATGAAAGTAGAAGAAAACGTGGGTACATGTGTTGTACTCAGGCCGGATTATCCATAAGGGCACTTGGGCCAGTGCCCAGGGGCACCAACCATTGACAACCACTAGGAGGGCACGACATGACAAGCTTAAAAAATATTTTTCATAAATTGCTGTTATAAACTTGAAATTCTTGAAAGACCATACATAAGTCATCAATGAACACTAATTTAACAATAATAACAATAATAACAAATTATAAATAAATAAAGATTACATGACTACTATCACTCCCCCCTCCCCAATCTGTTAGAGTTGAGTTGGTCCACAAGTATACGTGCAAATGTTTCATTAATTTTTTAACCCCCTCAAAAAATCTCAAAGTTTCCAACATTTGAAAAAACAACAGGGGTACCCCTGTCGACTTTTTCGGTGCAAAAAAAAAGTTTCTCAGGTCTTCTTGAAAGATGTTGTTTTGTTTTTGTTTGTTTTTTTCAGGGCGAGAAATTAAGTTTCTCCAATCTTCTCAAAACTCTGGATTCTGATAGAGGGCCATGAGACTTAGACCTGAGTACAAAAATAGAGGCACCAGACCCTTAAACCCCTTAAATGGGTGATGAACTGAGAAATCAAATTTTCCTTGAGCTTTTGACATCTAAGAGGTCATCAAATTATAAGAATATCCTGTAAGTTTCAGAACTGAAAACGTCCTTGTTAGTCCAATAAAAGCTTTTATTGACACCAGCCTCAACAAACGTCTCGTTTTTGAAAGTGTGGAAGTATGACGTCAAAGACGCTAAAACCCCACCCGCTCATCAACGCCTACTTTAACACGGCCGGTTTAGCCCCGCCCACTGATTCGCGCATTCACACATAGGTAAACAAAAGCATACCTCGTGATGACACACCGGAGCGAGCTACCAGCAATAAACATTCCGTTGACAAAATGTTGTGCCGTGCCTGGCTGTGGAAGAAGACAGTCGCTGCATAAGCTTCCTCTGGATTCCAATATTAGGAATGCCTGGTTAAAAATTGTTTTTAATGACGTTCCAGCAGATGAGTGTAAAACATTATCCGTATGTTCGCTTCATTTCACAGAGGATTGTTTTGTGAACGAGACACAGTTCGAGTCTGGATTTGCAGTACCGATTAAGATTAAAAAGGCGCTGTACCTTCTATATTGGATCCAACAGGAGTGGTGCAACACACTTATGTGAGTAATATTTTTATTTTTAGATCTACTCGGCTAGCATTGCATTGTTACAGATCGTTTGATATCTGAATAATTATGTGTATGTGTCTACAAGTATCCGTTGTATTCGAGGTGCTGTTGGTTCACTGTCCTGCGATTCGGGATCGGACTCTAGGTCAAACATGTATGGGCGAATCATTCCGGTTGCCATTTTACAACAGTGGTTTTCAAAACAAATTCCCCCACGTGCACCAACCGAAACCAACGACAAAGTTGAAGCTCATTATAATATGCAAAACTGTTATCAACTCACAGCAGTGGGCGTTTATTTCCTAGTCTTCAATGCGATACGCCCATAAAATCCGAGCATTTTTCAAGAAGGCTGAAAACTAGGGAAGAATATAGCCCATAACTTATTCATTTTTATGTTTTTGAATGTAAAAACCAAGCGAACGTCATAAGTTGACCTCAGACAAAAAAAACTTCCCTTCCCGAGCTGAGATATTGAGATCCCACGTAGCATTTATGCCATAATAAATATCTCAATATCTCAGCTCTGGAAGGGTCTAGAGCCTCCATCTTTGCACTCAGGTCTAAGTCTCATGGCCCTCTATCAGAATCCATAGTTTCAAGAAGATCAGAGAAACTCAAAATTTTCAACCTCTAAAAAAAAACGACAGGGGTACCCCTTATGTTTTTTTTTTTGTGCCAAAAACAAGTTTCTCCAGTCTTCTTGAAACTCTGGATTCTGATTGAGGGCCATGGGACTAAGACCTGAGTGCAAAAATGGAGGCTCTAGACCCTTTCCAGAGCTGAGATATTGAGATATTTATGAGATATTTGTGACATACTGAGATATTGAGCCATTATAAATATCTCAATATCTCAGCTCTGGAAGGGTCTAGAGCCTCCATTTTTGCACTTCAGGTCTAAGTCCCATGGCCCTCTATCAGAATCCAGAGTTATTGGAGAACTTTTTTTTTGCACAAAAAAAAAAAAACATAAGGGGTACCACTGTCGTTTTTTTTTTTGTGCAAAAAAAAGTTTCTCCAATAACTATGGATTCTGATAGAGGGCCATGGGACTTAGACCTGAGTGCAAAAATGGAGGCTCTAGACCCTTCCAGAGCTGAGATATTGAGATATTTATGAGATATTTATGACATACTGAGATATTGAGCCATTATAAATATCTCAATATCTCAGCTCTGGAAGGGTCTAGAGCCTCCATTTTTGCACTCAGGTCTAAGTCCCATGGCCCTCTATCAGAATCCAGAGTTATTGAGAGAAACTTTTTTTTGCACAAAAAAAAACAAAAAACATAAGGGGTACCACTGTCGTTTTTTTTTTTTTTTGTGCAAAAAATAAGTTTCTTCAATAACTCTGGATTCTGATAGAGGGCCATGGGACTTAGACCTGAGTGCAAAATGGAGGCTCTAGACCCTTCCAGAGCTGAGATATTGAGATATTTATGAGATATTTAATGACATACTGAGATATTGAGCCATTATAAATATCTCAATATCTCAGCTCTCGAAGGGTCTAGAGCCTCCATTTTTGCACTCAGGTCTAAGTCCCATGGCCCTCTATCAGAATCCAGAGTTTCAAGAAAATCTAAATTTTAATCCACAAAAAAAAACGTACAGTGGTACCACTTATGTTCTTTTTTTTTGGGTCAAAAATTTTGTTTTTCTCGATAACTCTGGATTCTGATAGAGGGCCATGGGACTTAGATCTGAGTGCAAAAATGGAGGCTCTAGACCCTTCCAGAGCTGAGATATTGAGATTTCACGTAGCATTTATGCCATTGTAAATATCTCAATATCTCAGCTCTGTATGCCATTATAAATATCTAAATATCTCAGCTCTGGGAAGGGTCTAGAGCCTCCATTTTTGCACTCAGATCTAAGTCCCATGGCCCTCTATCAGAATCCAGAGTTTCAAGAAAATCAAAATTTTGACCCGAAAAAAAAAACGACAGTGGTACCACTGTACGTTTTTTTTTTTGGGTCAAAATTTTGATCTTCTTGAAACTCTGGATTCTGATAGAGGGCCATGGGACTTAGATCTGAGTGCAAAAATGGAGGCTCTAGACCCTTCCAGAGCTGAGATATTTAGATATTTATAATGGCATATAGAGCTGAGATATTGAGATATTTACAATGGCATAAATGCTACGTGAAAATCTCAATATCTCAGCTCTGGAAGGGTCTAGAGCCTCCATTTTTGCACTCAGATCTAAGTCCCATGGCCCTCTATCAGAATCCAGAGTTTCAAGAAAATCAAAATTTTGACCCGAAAAAAAAACGACAGGGGTACCACTGTACGTTTTTTTTCGGGTCAAAATTTTGATTTTCTTGAAACTCTGGATTCTGATAGAGGGCCATGTGACTTAGATCTGAGTGCAAAAATGGAGGCTCTAGACCTTTCCAGAGCTGAGATATTGAGATTTCACGTAGCATTTATGCCATTGTAAATATCTCAATATCTCAGCTCTGTATGCCATTATAAATATCTCAATATCTCAGCTCTGGAAGGGTCTAGAGCCTCCATTTTTGCACTCAGATCTAAGTCCCATGGCCCTCTATCAGAATCCAGAGTTTCAAGAAAATCAAAATTTTGACCCGAAAAAAAAACATAAGGGGTACCACTGTCGTTTTTTTTTCGGGTCAAAATTTTGATTTTCTTGAAACTCTGGATTCTGATAGAGGGCCATGGGACTTAGATCTGAGTGCAAAAATGGAGGCTCTAGACCCTTCCAGAGCTGAGATATTGAGATTTCACGTAGCATTTATGCCATCTGTAAATATCTCAATATCTCAGCTCTGTATGCCATTATAAATATCTAAATATCTCAGCTCTGGAAGGGTCTAGAGCCTCCATTTTTGCACTCAGATCTAAGTCCCATGGCCCTCTATCAGAATCCAGAGTTTCAAGAAAATCAAAATTTTGACCCGAAAAAAAAAACGTAAGGGGTACCACTGTCGTTTTTTTTTTCGGGTCAAAATTTTGATTTTCTTGAAACTCTGGATTCTGATAGAGGGCCATGGGACTTAGATCTGAGTGCAAAAATGGAGGCTCTACAGCCTTCCAGAGCTGAGATATTGAGATTTCACGTAGCATTTATGCCATTGTAAATATCTCAATATCTCAGCTCTGTATGCCATTATAAATATCTAAATATCTCAGCTCTGGAAGGGTCTAGAGCCTCCATTTTTGCACTCAGATCTAAGTCCCATGGCCCTCTATCAGAATCCAGAGTTTCAAGAAAATCAAAATTTTGACCTCGAAAAAAAAACGTAAGGGGTACCCACTGTCGTTTTTTTTTTCGGGTCAAAATTTTGATTTTCTTGAAACTCTGGATTCTGATAGAGGGCCATGGGACTTAGATCTGAGTGCAAAAATGGAGGCTCTAGACCCTTCCAGAGCTGAGATATTGAGATCTCACGTAGCATTTATGCCATTGTAAATATCTCAATATCTCAGCTCTGTATGCCATTATAAATATCTAAATATCTCAGCTCTGGAAGGGTCTAGAGCCTCCATTTTTGCACTCAGATCTAAGTCACATGGCCCTCTATCAGAATCCAGAGTTTCAAGAAAATCAAAATTTTGACCCGAAAAAAAATCGTAAGGGGTACCACTGTCGTTTTTTTTTTCGGGTCAAAATTTTGATTTTCTTGAAACTCTGGATTCTGATAGAGGGCCATGGGACTTAGATCTGAGTGCAAAAATGGAGGCTCTAGACCTTCCAGAGCTGAGATATTGAGATTTCACTGTAGCATTTATGCCATTGTAAATATCTCAATATCTCAGCTCTGTATGCCATTATAAATATCTAAAATACTCAGCTCTGGAAGGGTCTAGAGCCTCCATTTTTGCACTCAGATCTAAGTCCCATGGCCCTCTATCAGAATCCAGAGTTTCAAGAAAATCGAAAATTTTGACCCGAAAAAAAAACACGTAAGGGGTACCACTGTCGTTTTTTTTTCGGGTCAAAATTTTGATTTTCTTGAAACTCTGGATTCTGATAGAGGGCCATGGGACTTAGATCTGAGTGCAAAAATGGAGGCTCTAGACCCTTCCAGAGCTGAGATATTTAGATATTTATAATGGCATACAGAGCTGAGATATTGAGATATTTACAATGGCATAAATGCTACGTGAAATCTCAATATCTCAGCTCTGGAAGGGTCTAGAGCCTCCATTTCTGCACTCAGATCTAAGTCCCATGGCCCTCTATCAGAATCCAGAGTTTCAAGAAAATCAAAATTTTGACCCGAAAAAAAAACGACAGTGGTACCCCTTACGTTTTTTTTTTGGGTCAAAATTTTGATTTTCTTGAAACTCTGGATTCTGATAGAGGGCCATGGGACTTAGATCTGAGTGCAAAAATGGAGGCCTCATAATCTTCCAGAGCTGAGATATTGAGATCTCACGTAGCATTTATGCCATTGTAAATATCTCAATATCTCAGCTCTGTATGCCATTATAAATATCTCAATATCTCAGCTCTGGAAGGGTTAGAGCCTCCATTTTTGCACTCAGATCTAAGTCACATGGCCCTCTATCAGAATCCAGAGTTTCAAGAAAATCAAAATTTTGACCCGAAAAAAAACGCAGGGGTACCACTGTCGTTTTTTTTTTGGGTCAAAATTTTGATTTTCTTGAAACTCTGGATTCTGATAGAGGGCCATGGGACTTAGATCTGAGTGCAAAAATGGAGGCTCTAGACCCTTCCAGAGCTGAGATATTGAGATTTCACGTAGCATTTATGCCATTGTAATATCTCAATATCTCAGCTCTGTATGCCATTATAAATATCTCAATATCTCAGCTCTGGAAAGGGTCTTAGAGCCTCCATTTTCGCACTCAGATCTAAGTCCCATGGCCCTTATCAGAATCCAGAGTTTCAAGAAAATCAAAATTTTGACCCGAAAAAAAAAACGTACAGTGGTACCCCTTACGTTTTTTTTTGGGTCAAAATTTTGATTTTCTTGAAACTCTGGATTCTGATAGAGGGCCATGGGACTTAGATCCTAGTGTAAGCAACACGAACTGAACCAACATCC
>JAQIUQ010002131.1:0-60000 GCA_030378365.1 Hybognathus amarus
GTTAATGATTGCTCATCTGGGTTTACCCTGATTTACAGGAGTTCCAGGATACGTGTGTCACATTCTTTAACGGTCCGGAAGATGAAGTGTTTACAAGGACAAGGAACGTCTATTAGAATCAGCTAAATGCTGAATTTTTATAGAAAAATTTGCAGCATCATTGTTGCATAAACTTGTACATCTTCCTAAATGAATAATTTATTACATGCATAAGAAATATTTGGTAACACTTAAGTCACATTAAAGGAGAACTCCGCGAACAATGAACCTTTGACCACAAAACATTGGTACATAATCAATCGTTCTTGAGATTTGTTTTTATGATAATTGAATGTAAAGAGTTTTATCTCTAAAAACTGTTTAGCGTATAATGCTAGTACTGGGGCATTGTACTAAGTAAAAAGAATCGCTAGTTTATACCACTAACAAGGCTCAAAATAGCCCCACACTAACACAGTAACGATAACTGTAATTACTATTGTAAGCTTGTTGTGTATTTGCCCTAATATCGGCTCGTCCAGAAATGGTGACAAAAAAGGTAAAATAACGTCATTTCCGTTAAACATAATTTAAATAAACAAATCTGAATATTTTAACTATTTCATGAGCCCAATGTTCGAATGCAATATTCCTGAAAAATGCCCATCCCTGGACTTCCTACGTCGCTGCTGCCATTCCACTGTGTGTCGATCGTTTGCGTGGACCTGAACCTTCTGTGTTTAGATTTTTTACCTGCATTTGCCTTCTCTCACTTTCACATGATAAAGTAGTGAATGTGTGTTGATATGATATGCAGATAGCACAATGAGTGACCCACAGTGAAATGTGGAATTAATAGAGTCTGGGTTTGGAATGTGTGTTCAAAAAAGTCTAGTACGTCATTTGTTTTTATTAGTATATTAATCTTCTAACATAAGAGTCAAATTAATTATTGCTTACATTTCTTATAAGGTAGATTTTAATCCGTTACATTAAAGCATGCAAAAGTTCCGATTTAATTATTCTTTGTTTATCTCAAAAGCAGCTGTTTTAACAGGAATGCGTTGGTATGTATCCTCAACGTACGCTTAAATCGACTGAAAAGTGAGATCTTTCAGATTTGAACTTTTTGTTTGTACTTTATTTTTCATTAATTTAATAAAAAAATAATTTTAGCATTAGAAACTAATCAGAAACATCAGGAATGCTTACACTATCTTTTAAAGGTGGCATGTATTTGGCGTCTAGCATCTTGCGGTGCGTGTGTAGCCCTTGGCACACATGAGAAAAGCTTGTTCTGCGCTGTGCAGTAAACCACACATCCTGTTATTACAAAGAAATTACGCTTAACTTTTGCCTCGGCTTTTGCTCACAAATGTGGCCAAAAGCATTGCAGACCTGTGAACAGCAATTTGCAAGCGAAAACAACAGAGGCAGGAACTGCAAAACAGATTAACTGGCTAAAATTAAACTTACAATTTTTTCTTACATTTGAAGTGCAATTTACACCTTTACAAATCTTCGCTGCAGCATGCAAATATATATTTACGCCTGCAATCTTATGTACTCTTTCACAAATCTTACCCTGCCATGATTCTTTGTCATCATTTTACCTCCGTATACTGTCCATTTATGAATATTTATAACAGTTGTTTGACATGTTGTATTAGGCAGACGGGTGCTGTTCTTCCGAGCTGCCTAGAGATGTTTGCCGATGTTGGTTCATCAGGTTTATTCAGTTGCTCCAAAGTTCTGCTCTTACAGTCGTTATAAATGACGGCCACCATGACGGAAACACAGAGGACTGACAGTAGAACTAAAGCTGAAAGCTAAACAAACAAACAAACAAACAAACAAACAAACAAACAAACAAACAAATATTGCGTTTCTAAGGCCCCGATTGTGAATGATGATTACTCACATAATATTACAAAAGTCGCTAACAGCCATGTGCACTCCGGTATTGTCGACTCGATTTTGATTTTCGCATCATATAACTTACTGTTATGCAGTGTTGGGGAGTAGTTAACTACAAGTAGCGACAGTTGCTGATTGACTAAGTTTTCAGAGTAGCTTGGCAGTAGCTCAGTTGCTTTTGAAACAGTGTAGCTTTTCCAGTAGCTAACTACTTTGCAGCAAGTGAGGTGCAGAGCGAGGAAAAGCTACATTGCGTTTGTCAAGCCTGCGTGGAATCAGCGCGATGCAAGGATATTCTTCTTCTTGTTAGATACAAACTCATTTTTTCACCATTATCGCCACCTGTTGTTTAACAACGGATCTTGCGCTAACGGTTCACTGAAGTACAGAAGTGTGTTGACACCCATATTACGATCGTCTCATGATGGAGCAAGACGTGACGCAGATTTGGAGGATGGAGAAACAACAGACAGTAAAACGTTATTACCCATGGCCTTATTTGTCAAGTCAATATGGTATTTTTAAAATGTTCTCATGCAATTGTATTCATAATAATTAATAATTAGTTAATAGGTAAAATTAATAGGTAAACTAGGACATGAACTGCGCTCCCTGGCGGTTCGGCGCAAAGGAGAGTGTGTCGGCTGCAAACAATCCCTAGTGCTATTTAGCAGTTCCAGAACAATTGCGCCACTGACACAAAAACTGGTTGAAGTCAGTGGCGCATTGCGCAAATTCAGATGCTATTTTAAGCACGCATGCTTGGCCATCATACAGAGTGTGAACAATGCACATACATCGTAGATGATTCTCTCAGCAACACAGATGCATTTACCTTTTGCAAATGATAAATTATTATAAGGTAAATATATAAACATGAGGGCAATGATTGTTGTGTCCATGCACGATGGAAAAATAGGCATAAAGCTTACACATTTACCCAAATTGTTACATGCACGTTCAACCGAAGACTAATTGGGGCTGTTTGTCCCATCCCCCAATGTCACTTACTCTTTCTTTTCACGGCCCTGATGAGAACATCGATCTCCTCCGGGTGTGAAAATCTCGATGCTGACAGCGCGCCTGGTAAATGCGCAGTTAAAATGTAGAATTGCGCCATGGGAACAAGCGCATCTCGTCATCAGCGGTCTTAAAGGGAATGTGCTATGAGCGCTCTGATTGGTTTATTTTCGTCCGATGCCCAAACCACACCTATGAATAGTGGAGCTCTCCAAGACGAACCCCTTTCAGATTTGCGCAAGCTGGCAGAGGCATTTATCTCACCGGAAAAAAAGCAACAGCGCCGGGAATCCGACCACATAGTTTTGAGTTTTGACAATTGCGTTTCAGATCGTTGAAATAGGGCCCTGAGTATTTTACTTAAAACATTCCTCAGACACTTATTCAGCTATTTATAATATACGTTGTTCAATAAAGCAAAAGTAGTTTCAGTGTAGCTAGCTACTTTTTGATAGTAACTTGTAGCTAGCCAACTATTTCCAAACGGGTAGCTCTGACTGTAGTTTAAGTACTTTAGCTACCAAGTAGCTCGTAAAGCTACAAGTTTCAGAGTTGCTTCCCCAACACTGCAGGTATGTGTTTACAGGTTTAGTTCGATGCGGCTATGAGCTGGTGCATACCCAAACATTATGTGATTGGCTTATGAGGAGATAGAAGGGCAAAGAGTTCACAGAGTTTATATAGAAAAGATCACCCTGTACCAACTCCTCTTCTTACTAAGGCTCCTGCACCGCACACCGCTTCAGATTCCCCTTTATCACCTATGGCTTGGGCCCAAGCTTTGTCTTCTTGTGCTCAATGTAACCTGCCCTATTTGACCTATTTACATATATTGTTAATCTAAAACAAGAAAACACACTGTAAAAATTAACGCACTTTATCTAATCGAAAAAAAAAATGTGGCAACAGATTACAAGCAATATTATTAATTAAATTTAAGAATAAGTAATTAGTAAAGTTAATCAAATTAATTCCTTACAAAGTGAACCATTTATAATAAGTAAAACTTACCCAAAAGAGTATGTTAAGTCACCATCATGGTGATCTGTGTGTGTTCTTAGGTTTGTTTTAAAAATTACAATTCTCTTTACGGTTTTACATTCAGATGTCTTCAATGTTGGCAGATAATAATAAATTAAATAAAAGATAATTAATCTTTGACATTCTGTCTGGTTCCAACTTCATATATTTTGTTATTTATACACACAATCAGGCGCTTTGACATACACACTCATCTATAAAGTACAGAATGCCTTAGTACATTGTAAAAATAAAATTGCCCTTACACAGGCTAAATAACATCTGGCTCATTTCTAGGAAATGTAATTAAAGATTAAAAATTGTCTTCTGATTACATTGAAAATGGCTTCTCGAAATGCAAAGTCCTGTCAGTGCCACTGTGTCCTGGGAAGAGAGAACAAGCTAGTAAAGTTCTACGTGGTTACAGGTAGGCGAGTTTGGTCGAGTGTGGAGCTACTGTAAACTCTGCAGGAAAGTGGCCCTACAGGACCGAATTAGAGGAACCCTGATTTAGAACATTTAAAATGCCGGTCATCATGATCATTCGCATACTTAACAGTGACGGGTCTTCTTTCTTAGTTTAAATGACATATCAAATTACAAAAGTTACATAAACATTCTTTTGTATGAGCTGGTATTTCCTTCGGAAACTGCAAATTTATCTAAAAGCTACATTGATTTCAATTGGTTTAGTTGATGTGTAAAGGTTTGTTCAATAAAACAATTAAAAACTGTAAAGTACACTCACCCTTGAGTAGAAAATGAGTTTTTCGGTCAGTTCTAGCTGGTCTGTTGCGTTCACTCCAGTGGGTTTGCACCATTTTATCTTGAGTCTTTCATCCAGCACGTAATCTCCTTCCCAGTGTGCCATGCCACAAGCGACATATTTCCCCTCAAACAACAACAGAAAGAACCACAATGAAGATGGAATCAGACAAAACAACAAATAGCTCTGCAAAATTCTGAAGATGTACCGTCTGCAAGGCCTTCGAATGAACATCATCACAGCCAGAGCCAGAAGAGACAGGTCCGAGAAAGACGAAGCTGATCAGTGTCACGTTAAACCCAGGAGTACATGGGCATGAAAATTCCTGATCCATTAAGAATTCCAGATCCAAATTACTAGCAGAGTAAATGGAAAAGTGCCATATCCAGGAGTTGTTTTTAGTTTTTTTCCCAGATTGTTCGCAAATTGCTCTGGCAGCGACATCTTCCAATGTAAATCCGGTCACTTTTATGAGGGTTTCCAACTCTCTTACCTTCTGTTCTAGTGGAAAACGGCATTCCGCTTTTCCACTGAAATATAAATGATAGCTCAGTGGAGCAAACCAGTCAAACAAGGAAGATAACATCAATAATTTTGCATGCAAAATAAATATGCCATTGTTCAGTTTGCAAATAGCTTGAGCTAAGAAAAAACTTTTTCACATTCAGGTGTACCTATTATATTCCAATGACTAAATTATTTCATTTACAATAGCAACCTGTATGATTGTGCAGTGCAATATCCTTAATAAACTTAACAAAATATTTTAATATTCAACAATATTATTGTATCTGTGTTGTATTATTTTCATGTTATCACTGTGAAGCTGCTTTGATACAATCTGTATCTGTAAAAAGCGCTATATAAATGAAGGTGACTTGACTTAAAACTTAATCAGACAATACAAAAACCAATAATAATAGTTTTTGTTCTGTTGTTGTTGTTCCAGCAAAGCCTGACCCTGGAGAATGATTTTTTTGTCATGGTGGGAGATCTCCTGAGAGCGTTATAATTTTATTGAATTATAATAAAGTGTATTTTTGTATTGCTTGCTCACATCTCACGTTATCTATCTATCTTCAAATGGTAAAACTTACCTGTGTGTCCTTATTCAGGAGTTATTTCCCTGGCCCTTCCCCATGGTGGCGTCATCACAAGAATAATTTAAGTTGTTTCACTTTTCCCTCTACTTGAGTATTTTCAAGTGAGGAAAGCATTGTGAAAGGAATGTCCAGTTTCCTGTTTTCCAAAGGGAAAATAAAATAAAACATTTCAGTACACGTGTGGTGCCCTCACAACTCTGTGCAGCACACTCTGGGTAGAGTGTCATTCGAGGACTTCATGACATCAAACTAGTCACAGGTAGGTCTCTACAAAGATGCTCACTTAATGAGTGGTATTTGTGATTTTATAATGTCATTCAGCAAAAGTCAAAAGTTCGGCAAGTCATTTTGGCTTCATTAATGCACCACATATATTGTCCTGGAATGGCCTAGTCAGTCTGAAATGCTTGCTACATTTGCCCAGGCGGTGTGTTGGGATCATTGTCATGCTGGAAGATCCAGCCACGTTTCATCTTCAAGGCTCTCACTGATGAAAGGAGGTTTTGGCTTAAAGTCTCACGATACATGGCCCCGTTCATTCTTCCCTAACACGGATAAGTTTTCCAGTCCTCTTTGCAGAAAAACAGCCCCATGCTTCACAGTAGGTATGGCGTTCTTGGACGCAACTCTGCATATCTTCCAGCCAAAACACGAGTTGAGTTACCAAAAGTTCTATTTTGACCACATGATATTCTCCCAATCCTCTTCTGGATCATCCATATGCTCTCTGGCAAACTTCAGACAGGCCTGGACATGTACTGGCTTAAGCAGGGGGACACGCCTGGCACTGCAGGATTAGAGTCCCTCTTGGTGTAATGTGTTACTTATGGTAGCCATTGTTACTTTGGTCCCAGCTCTCTGCAGGTCATTCATCAGATCCCTCCGTGCCAGTTCTGGGATTTTTGCTCACCGTTCTCATGATCATTTTGACACCATGGAATGAGTATCTGCGTGGAGCCTTTATACAGGTAACGGGTTCAAACAGATGCCAATAATACAGGTAGCGAGCAGGACAGAAGAGCTTCTTAAAGAAGAAGTTACAAGTCTGTGAGAGCCAGAAATTATGCTGGTTTGTGGGTGACCAAATACTTATTTTCCACCATAATTTAGAAATAAATTCTTTAAAAATCCTACAATGTGATTTCCTGGATTTTTCTATTTTATTTTGTCTCTCATAGTTGTCAGTGAACCAATGATGACAATTACAGACCTTTCTCATTATTCTAAGTAGAAGAACTTGCACAATCAGTGGCTGACTAAATACTTTTTGCCCCCACTGTATATGTACAATTAATATTAGGATAGACTAGAGATATTAACTTGTTATAATTATTGTTATTATTAAATGGAAAACTGCCAAATGCAGGAGTTTTCTTATAGCATTTTTCCAGATTGTTTGCAAATTGTTCAAGAGCGACATCTTCCAGTAAATCCGGTCACTTTTATGAGGGTTTCCACATCTCTTACCTTCTGTTGAATGGAAAATGCATCCACTTGTCCTGAAATGTAAAAGATAGCCTGGAGCAAACCTGTCAAACAAGGAAAATAACATCTAATACTTCTACACGCAACACAAATAAGCCATTGTTCAGTTTGCAAACAGCCTAATTTGCAACAGTGTAATTTCAGTCACAACTAAAACACATTTAAAATGGCAATAAAAACCATTTATTTCATAGTTCTTGGTCCAAAATCACATTAGGTGTATCTATATGTATTCCAATTCATTTCCCTTTATACAATAGCAACCTGTACGATTACGCAGTGCAATATCAAGCTATTTAATTTCATTATTAAAAAACACTTCATTTGCAGCTCAAAGTGAAGACGGACCAATAACATACATCAGTTTGTATAAAATGTCTACATTTAATACGTTTCCAGAAAATACAAGCAAACCGGACGTACAAATCAACTATAAAATTATAAAACGTTTTTTTCTCTTCCTATAGTTGTGTACATTTGCACAGAGAATGTGTTTTTTCATTAAACGTACATGTCACAACAGTCCCACTCATGTCGTTTCACAACCAGTGAGTGAAGGTGAGTGATAAAATATTTTTTAGTCCTTATAAGTGCTAAAAGATATGTTTTGCAATATGCAAATGAAATATAACATGTGTTCAAGTTCTAGTACAGTTGCAAAAACAAAAACATTACAGGGTTAGTTTCACTTTTGGTTTGACTTGCATATTTGAAGTATCAGGTGAACTTAAAGAGAAATATCAAAAATAAAATCTGTGATGAGAATGTGATTATTAAATAGGTGTCTCTTTTTTTCTAATACTGCTAAATGTAAGAGGCAACTTGGGAATATCTAGGCATTGGTGATCGGTACCACCAACAGGAAAATGTATACATAGTGACTATGTAAATAAACCTATATAAAATTCTCTTTAAATGTGTATAAAGCCTTTTGAGATTGAGCAGCTGTTTCGGTTCATTTTTCGTATTTGTGTAGTGCATTTACAAAGTCACAAAGCAAAGAAAAACACTGCATTTGTCATTTATAAAAGACGTTTTGGTAGCAACTAAGAAAAAAGTCGTAAAAAGTAAATTGGCACGTATATGTGGGACACAACGTAAGATGATTTAACCTGACTGGACATAAAAAGTTCTGTTTTATACATTTTATACAGATCTATATAAAAACAAAGCAGGAAAAGCTAGGCTACACCGCCGTTTCTAGAAATAGTCATACTCCAGTCTCTTTGGGAGTAAATCAGCGTCTCATGTCGAGGTGGATGACTGGCTTTCGACAGTGCTGTCCGTCATGGTACATCTTTGAGTAGATGGGGTTTGAATAGTTCATGGCCTGTGAATATACAACGATGTATTAGTTTGGTTTATATTTACTTAAAAAACTAAGGGTGTGTTCACACTGCCGCCGACGAGAGGCGTCAAAGTGGCCGGAAGTCATTCATTTTCAATGAGAGCCGACGCGGAGCGGCGCAGGCGCGTCTTGGATGGTGAGAGCGCGAGGAAGTTGAAATCAGTTCAACTTTATGGTAATAAGCAATGACGCGGTTCGACGGCAGCCAATCGGAATGTAGAAGTGTTCCGTTTGAGAGAATTCCAGAGAACGCAGTCCTGTAAACTTTAGTTCCGGCCACATTAGTTCCCAAGCAAAATAGAGGAGGTTGATCATTTGATTTTGATAAGAGGGCGCGCAACACTATTTATAGGCAATATTTTCGTGCTAGAAGACTTTTTCAGCAGGAATGCAAATTATAATAGCACTTAACCATGAACACAAAAGCCACACCACACATACGGCTTTTAATTTGTTTATTTCATTAGCAAACATGTCACTATAATTTTAAAGTTATTTCCATCGAATCAATTTCTGCAAAATTAACGATCGTACATGCTTGTTTGCTTTGCGGCCCCTTAAATACCGTTGTAAAATAGATCACGCACGATATACGTCAGGGCGTCCACGAATCTTTCCACGGCGTCGACGAAAGCGAATTTTGCCACTCTCGCCGGTGGCGATGTGAACGTACGGTTAAAGTTCAGTTGTCTTGGCTCTTTTGGAAAATAATGTGTACATATGATGAATTTTATCAGCTGACAACTCATGAAGAGCTTTAAAATGTTTAATTTAATGTAGTTTTAAATGATAATGGGAGTCCACCTGTCCTGGAATGAGTTCCTTTGGAACGTTCTGGATAGGTAAAGTGTGTGCAGTCAAAGGGCGGGCAGGGGGCAAATTGCGTTGGTCGCTTGACTTCACGCACCAGCCCTGAAAAACAACACCCATTTTACATGAAATGCACCAAAACACTGTCCACAAACTTATAGATTCAAATAATACATTTGGGGAATGCAACCCGGTAAATGACATATAAAGCAAGAGTTAAAATTGCTCTGGTTAGAATACTTTTTTGTTTTTGCAGACTTTTTTATTGATTTGAGGTGAAGAAAACAAGACTAAATTAGAAAAGAAATAATCTGTTTACTAAACCAAGCAAAACCAAAGAAGTTTAGATTGCCACCTTTTTACACTACCTTGAATGTTTCAGCACATTTTCACAGAATCAGAAATTTCAACGCAATCACAGATTCAGAACTGTTTCACGTTTTGGCTAATTGGTGGATAACAAGTGTAATGTCATTCATACGTTTACGATTTGCTTATGCGCCCAGTCTAGTTGGTTAGGAAGTTTTTTCTTCTTCTAAAAATCATACATTTTCATTCAATTTTAATGTCTAAGTTTTCCCATAAAATTGGGTTGGAAATTTCCTATTATCATGTTACACTGTAAACAATTTGGAGTAGGATTTACTTGAAAAATGCTTGCTAAACTATCTCACTAAGAAAATGCTAGTAAATTTACAAAGATTTGCCAAGTAAAAACCTAAACATATACATCAGTAGCTTTAATTAGAAATCTGTTAAGTTAAATTTACTTGGAATATGAATTAAGTCAACTTTACAAAAAATAAGAGGTTGATTAATATCGATTTCCTTTGCCTTTGTATTACATTTCACAAAAACAATAATCTTGAATTTTATTAGTCATTTATAGTATGTGCTTTACTTAGATCATCTAAGTAATTTATATTACATCATGTCAGATGTTAAACATCATGTGAATGCAAACACCTCAATACTCGGTAGACAATACACAATGGCGGTAACATTTTGATGGGTCGTTTTTGTGTTTGAATGTGTCATGAAACCAGAGAAAAATGAGCCTCATTAATTATTCAAGGTCCAGTGCATGATGGGAACCCCAGTATCAGAAAAGTTGAGTCATTTTTACTTAATTTTATTGAGTTGATATTTACACTTTCATTTATACTCGCTTGAATTAAGTACTGACATGGAATTTACTTCGTTTTTTTAATTCTTGCCTGAAGTAACTTTTTCAAGTAAATTATATTGTTTTTTTTGTTTTGTTTTTTTTTTTCACTAGTATTTACTTCACCAAAAAATCTTTTTTTACAGTGTACTTGTTATTTGACCTTTTAAATCGGTACCCAAACCAGGGTTTAAAAAAATATATATAACATGAAACTAAAACTTAATAAAAAATATAAAGGCAATACAAAAACCAATAATAAAACTATAATGGTATACAATAATATTAAACTATAATAGTATAATATACTGTATATATATATATATATATTGGTGACATTGGTCTCCGTTTTTGATTTATTTATGTATTTATTTATTTTTTAGAAAAAAAAAATGGCAACTTTTTTTTAGTTCAGTCACATTGGTATATGTGTTAGCTGGACTTTGTTGTTAATGCGCCTCATTTATAAAACACGAGCAGAACAAACTCATGGACAAATTGTTCGTAGAACTATTTCTATGTACACTTAATGCGAATGAATGTAATATGTTATACAAATACTTTACACTGAAATTCATAAGAAATCACTGTCATCCCACAGATTTTGACAATTGTCAGCAAGCAATTGAATTGGTAAAAAAAAAAAAAAACAGACTATTTGCAACAATATAGAAATAACATATCAAATTGAGCCTTCGCTGAGCCACGCCCGAAAACCGCCTGGGCAATCGTAGCAACCATAACTAGGCGCGGGAGGTCTGGCAAGCTTTCGTGCGAGGGAAACCTGCTCAAGCATTGTGTGTATGGATTATGCAAATCTGATACCGGTATCCTAAAAGTTTGGACAGGGGAGTGGAATTTTTTTCCTTCCTAAAAAAATGTAAAAGCCAAGGGTAGCAATGATGGGCGTGATCAAGCAGTGTGGGAGACCCATTCACAACTAAATGTCAACATGATAAACAAAAACACTTATTGCTTGGAAATATTGACGGTTCTTTGGTCATAATGCATATATTTTTACGTAAAATAAGATGATTAAAGCTTGACAGGCGTAGTAACAGTAACTAGGGAGGGCGGGGCTTAGCAAAGGGTCAATTACGCTTATGATCAAACCGCGTACGTCAGTTAAGTCCAGTAAGTGATGCCAAGCACTTACAATTCCTACTTGTTACGTACCTTATGAGGGTCAAGGGTGAAGCTGGGGTGAAGAAAGCTTCCGACGTCTACGTGATTGTCGTGTTCAACTTCGTACATGTTATAGGACGGATTTCCGATCTCCACGTTCAAGCCACCATTCGCCATGGGCTGCCGCTGAACCTGCTTACCTCTGTGAAGGGTGTTGTGGGAATTTTAATCATTAGTGAAGATTACTAAGTAGTCTGAGCCATGTGTTTCCATTGAATCTATTCCATGAGTAAAATACAGACTTCTATTTCTTTATTAATGTGACTCTGAGTGTCTCTTATGCAGTGAAGATGTTTGACAGGATTTTTGCCACAACAAGGGGTAATGTATTTTAAGTTTATTATGTGTGTAGCTATCATTTAACACACCAGCTTAACACTTAATCACTGCTGGTTTATGAGATTTGATACAGCAATATCAATAAATCATGTTTAATGTTCTGATTAGACATCTAATACAGCTAATCACAGACCTGTTTAAATATTTACCTTCGACATCTTTTGCAAATAAGAAGTCCCACTGTAACAGAAGTGATGATGCATACAAGAAGAACTAGAGGCACTATTATGGCAATACTCCCTGGAAAAAACAACAAACAGAACAAAAAATTAATTACATTTACAGTGTTTACATAAATACATAAAAAGGGAGTACTAGAGTACTATGAATGCAAATGCACATTATATATATAATATATATATATATATATATATATATATATATATATATATATATATATATATATATATGTGTGTGTGTGTGTGTGTGTATTAAATTAGTTTTCACGTTTAAAAACATTACAATAAAAATGTAATTCCTCTTTCATTTATTATAAATCCATGAAATACTTTACGAGTGAGTTGTTCTGCTATGATGCTAATGCTCTCTATATCTAACATGGGAAGACATGCACAGGAGTTAAAATGTCACGCTGAGATATGTCCTCAAATGTCAGATTTTCTCTGCAGAAATAAAATGAATGTCTGGAACCGTCTGACTGACGACTAGAAGACAAGGTCATCACTACAAACTCGGACAGAAGGGCAGAGCAGTTGCGCTTTCTCTCTTTACTGATCGAATTTGTTATTAGCCTTCAAGATGGAAACTAGAGGAAGTGTTGACTATAAATACACTTCAAAAATATAAAAAAATAGTTGAATTCAATTGAAAACGTAACATTTCGCCCAATATTTATCTTATGTGCGACATTTTTTTGTCTTTTATGCTGTTAGCTTAGCAACATGTGCTAACACCAATCTCCATAGGAATCAATTGTGATTGCAATCAAGTTATTTCCTGAAAGCGTGCATGTGTGTTTGCGAACTTACTCCCGCTGACGTTTTCTGAGCGGTTGGTCTTGGCTGCGGGTCTTTCGCACTGTGTACCTGACCAGTTTGCAGAGCACCTGTGAAAGAGAATCAAAAAAACAAATCACAGCTGGTGAAATTTGACTACACAAATCATCATCATCATTAGACTTGATAGCAAAAAGTTGCAAACTGAACCACTTTTACCACAATAAATATTTGCACTCTTGTGTTCCTTTATTTTTTTTCATATTTTTACGGTATCATTTGCTCTATTGATTTTGGTTTTGACAAGCATGAAAACAGGTTTTAATGATAAACGCAGGATAAATCACAGGGGGAGGCATAAGTCCAGCCCGAGGGATGACATCTATTCTGACTTGAAGACACATGCAAAATGTGTGTGTTTGACTTCTTGAATCTACAACTGGCATGCGTCCACAGCAGAAACTCTGCAACTTCGATGTGAGAGATATGTGGTCTTACTGAGAGTATGGCTGTTGAATGAAACTGGTTCCAGAAGAACCATGTTTAACCAAATTTCCTGTGGACTGCATTTTTTCAGGAAAGTTTCCTTTCAGTAGCAGGGAACATACAGCTAACGTTGCAATTCTTGGAACTGTCTGAGGGGCTTTGCATGGATAGGGTACAATATAGTAAGTATTTATTTATTTATTTATTTATTTTCAACAACTATTCAGTGAAAAGATTTTTAAACTCTGGAAAATTATTTTTTTTAATAATTTTTAAATTTATAATAATTTAATTTATTTTGTAGTTTTCTACTATTAAACAATAAATAAATATAAATATACTGCATATATACCATGCAATAATAATATAGTTAATTGTATTAGTGATAAGATATTAAATATATTATAAAATATATTACATATATAATTATTTATAAAATTGTATATTAATATTATATATATATATATATATATATATATATATATATCCAGTAAAATTATAAATTAATTACGTTATAATATATTATAATATACACTACTATACAAATATTAAATAATGACTATTATAATACATATGACAATTAAATAAATAAATTATTTTTAGTACATAAATTGAATTTCAGTTCAAAATACTGCTATTTTGTACACTGTAAAAAAACAAATAAATAAAAAAGTAAAAAAGAAAAACGGTCAAACGACTGGCAGCTACAGCTGCCAAACAAAAAACGTAAAATTAAAGTAAAATATCTTAAATCCAATAAAGTGCAAAAACTATAATTTTACGGAATTTTTTATTACAATTTTTACAGAAAAACACTCTTATTTTACAGTTTTTTTCTTGTTTAAATTAAGATATTTTACATTCATTTGATGGTTTTTGTTCGTTTTTGTCGTAGCTGTCAGTCATTTGACCGTTTTTTAATTATTATTTTTTTACAGTGTAAGATTTTAATTTTAAGGCACAGTCAAAAAGGTCAAAACTTCTGACAGGCCAAACATACACATTTTAAGAGGATACAGATATTTTTGTACGTTTTATGTAAAGTGATAATAGCTGTACGTCATTAACCATGCAAAGCCACATGTCCTATTCATCATGATCATGTTTTTGTCTGACAGGATCATACAAATGTGTGCATCTTGTATTAGAGCAGTTAAAAAGTGTGCTTTTGAGCAGCACATTGACTTACTTAAAATTTTTCAAGTTTCATTTCTATAGTATTGTCCCTTGATAAGGATATTCTAAAATGTTTGCTGAAATGTGAGGGTGGTACTCGAGTTTTGTGTGATACTGTATTGTATTTTTATGCTAGACTGTAACATATCTGAATAAAGGTTTTATAACCAAAAATCATGTGATTTTTAAATTCAAACAGTCACAGGACATCAAAATGTACCATTTTCATGAAAAGTTCCCTTGTTTAAACAAAATGTGTTAAATATGGGAAAACAAAAGAGCAGCAAAATGGACAGGAAACAAATAAAGGACTTCATGAAAATTGCAAACAAAATAAGATGATAAATAATGGATACTGGAATACCAATCAAAGAGTACATCTCCTCAGCATACGCAGGCTATAATCACTATATAATCAATCCAGTCATAGCAAACACAGAAATGAAACACACTGAGAAACATACACCTACAGCATGGTGCGTGTCCGGGAAAAGCGAGTGCAATGTGCATGAAACGTGCTCTTGGAAGTTGTGGGAGTCGGTTAGCGAATGTCTGTGTGTGTGACGGCATTCCACGAACAGGCCAGACACATGCTGGCGGATGGGATTGTGGGAATGTTTAGCAAATTTAATGAATCAGGAAGACCTACTCTGCAACGAGGTTTGTTATAGGCTGGGGAAACAAAGGCCCTGGTTCTGACAGTAGTGCATCACAAAGGTTAGCTCTCTCGTCACACCTCGGGCTTTTAAACTCGTACGGGCAACTGCAGGAGAACGCAACGAGACGGAAAGGAGACACATGAGGAGAACAGAACAGAAAAGAGACCAGGATATACACTTACACACAGTGCAAACAGCTGGAGGCTATTATGCCTTTCTCTAAAAGACTCGGGCGGCGTCAACATGACAGTTAATTATCGTTATAATTCAGCTGCTTCATGAACATTAATTCATGAATCCTGTCAAGTACATGGCTGGGGAATATTCCAAAAATTAAACTAAATTAAGCAAATAAACCCTGCTTTTGGGACTATTCTTAAAAAAAAAAAAAAAAAAAAACTTTTACTTTGTGACATTATATTCAAGGCAATTATTGCAAACTTTTTAAATAAATAATCTCATTCTCATCACAATAATGCAATAAACAAGCAAACAAAAACAACAAACAAAACAATGTCATTACCGTACATTACATTCTCATTACCAGTAATGTAAAATATAATCAATTAATAAATTAATATAATTTTGATTACAACAATGCAACAAATAAATCTAATTCTCATTACCATAATGTACAAAGAAAAATAAATAAAAGGAAAAAAAATCTAATTCTCATTACCATAATGCACAAAACAATTCTTCAATTCTTTAAAGCAAAAATAAAAAATAATTTATAATATAATATATAAATAAAATAATCTCCATACTGCAAAAAGCTAAGTAACAAAAAAAAGTCTTAATTTCTTCATTAACGTTGATCTTCAAATTAATGCAGAACCCCTTTTGATGCAGAATGACATTAACCCCTTTTTGAGAATGGAGGTTAAAATGCACTATTTAATCTTAAATGGTTGTAATTCAAGAATGCTTTGGAATATACCCAAGTTTGGTCTTGTTTTAAAGGAAACACTCAGCAGATTATTGCTGAAGTGAAAACACTTCAAAAAATGAAAGTATGAAAAAGTTATGGAAGTTTAAATGTACATTAAATCAAATATACTATACTATATTTTTTATTTTATATAAAATACATATTTTACAAAAATTTTTTACTCTAAAATTACTATAAAATTCAAAGCCATACATCTAACCAAGTTATGTTCCAAATTTCCAGGCGTAGTACCAAAAATAGCCACCGGGTGCCATTGAATTCCATTGAATTTAGTTGTATACATTCTGCCTAAACAAATTAATACATTTCTGTCCAAATATCAATTCTGTCACAAAATTTGAAACCTTGAGACACAGACCTTTTCTGACAAATGTGTTTTGTCAAGATTAGAAAAGGTTTTGATCATAAATTATGAAATATAATGATGCCCAAAAGGGGAGGAGCCTGATAAAATAAGTACCATTTCTATAAACGCAATGTTCAATTATAAAACAGTTTTTACAGAATGAGTTTCACAGGAGTTAAGCTTTCAAATGATTTTGTAACACAAAACAGGGGTAAAATATCTATTTAGTAAGTCTTAGACCTTTCCAACGATATATAATTTGTCCTAATTAGATTAGGATTTAATATAAATATAGTGAAGTAAAGTTAGACGTCCCGGTACCGGAACGGTGGCAGTTAAGGGGTTAACAAACACAAAATAATAAAATAAATTCTTATTCTCATAAGCATAATGCAAAATATAAAAAAATGAACTTCTCACTGTTATTATAGCAATGCAAACAAATTATTTAAATAACCTCATTCTCATTATCTTAATGCAAATTAAATAAATAGATCATAAAAATAAAATAAATAATTTCAGTAAATAAATAAAACATAAATTCCCATCACCATAATATGTTTATGCATATTGAAAGTTGTTTTACAGTGAGGACAAGGATCGTTGACAATTATACAAAAAAATAAATAATAATAATTAAATGCTAAACACTCCTATGCATTGCGGTAATGAGAATTTGGGGAAAGTCACACTGAAAGAAATTTGTGGATCACCAGAATATAACTTACTTTAATATTCCAAAAAATAATTGAGCATATCATAAATATTCAAACTGTCATCCAACTCTACTTGTATATAAAACAAAATAGCCATAACATAGAGGAAGAACAGCACATCTGAACCAGAAATGATCAAGATCAAAGACTTTTCAAGTCATGACTTGCTGGACACTTGAGTCTTTTTGTTTAATTCCAATCTACACGTAACACAAGAGTGTCTGCAGGACCCTCTCTTGAGATCCACTAAAACAAGCTCTAATGAAATGCTGCTGGAGAAAGATAACGAAACAGAGGAAGGACAAACAAAAGACAAAAAGAAAGTCTCTGATGAGGTGATGTGAAATCAAGCAGGTCTGAATGAGCAGGACACACTACATCTTCACGTTAATACACTCATTTTCCAGGTAATATCTGAATGTCTGGCCACTAACATTACCAACCCTTCACCTTCAAACACCAAAGAAAAACACAAGATTGAATCATCTGCATGCAAATTGATTCCTTCCCGAAGGGCACAATGGCGGAATCAGACAATCAGTGGCAGCAAGAGATGGAAACGAAGACCAGGTGTCCCAATAAAGACTTTATGTCCATTTTCAACAAGATTTTCTTTGATAACACAGAAAGGAAGGCAACCAAACAAAGCCTGACTTTAAGAGGGTGATGCATACTTCTATGAACACTTATTCTTCCTGAAAGGCCTGCTCTTTACCATACCTTTCATTTCTACTAGTGTGATCCATTCAGGTTCATTTACTGTAAAAAATATAGGCATAGGTTTTTGAGGATGCACCGTCTTCCTTTTCACTGCAGATAAAAAGCCTTTGGCAAGCAAGAGAAAGTGGAGGCAGGTAAAAATATATAGTCTGGTGGGGTTTATTGTGTGTGGAAGAGAAAGTAAAAGCTCCATCACGTCGGCCAGACAAAACCCGAATCATTTCAGCAAAGAGATGGAGTACGTCCACTGCCGCATTCAGTATCTGTACAATGGCTCAATCGCTTTGTCGCTCTCTTAGGCTGTCCGTCTATCAATTTCTTTCTTCACATACTTTTTTTTTCAAAGGACAAGAAATTTCCACCATTTTATGCAAAAAGGATTTACATTAGTGTGCCGCTATTAGCTGAAAAACGGTTACACTTTCCATCCATTTCAATGTGGTCGGTTTCTCTCACTTAAAAGCGATTATTATATTTTGCAAATCCATTTGGTGACACTACAAAAAGCATACTTAGTATGTCTTATATTGTCAAGGTTTCTTCAGTCCCTCCAGAAAAAAACGTGATTATGTGATCGCATGATTTCGTGCATCATTTAGAAAAAACTTTATTTTTTTATATTCGAATTTTTTCATTTTTTTGTACAGCTACAGAACTTGTCTGACTCATCAATGTTTTGTAAGTTTGATGTTTTTATTAAGGTCTGAAATTAAAACAAGATGAGAACTTAAATATTCCCAGCACTTTTTGTAGTATGGTCATACTTCCTGATTCTGGTAAGAACTCGAGCTGCTGCGTTTTGGACTAGCTAAAGTTTGTTTATTAAGCCTGCAGGGCAACCACCCAGTGAGAGCATTACAATAATCTAGCCTTGATGTCCTGAACGCATGAACTAATTGTTCCGCATTTGTCAATGAGAGCATATGGTGTAATTTAGATATATTTTTAAGATGGAAAAATGCGGTTCTACAGATACTAGACACATGACTTTCAAATGAGAGATTAGTATCAAAGAGCACACCCAGGTTCCTAACCGACGACGAAGACTTAACAGAGCAGCCATCAAGTGTTAGACAGTATTCTAGGCTGTTGCATGTAGGAAGTTTTTGTGTCCAATAATTAGAATCTCTGTTTTTTTCCAGAATTTAGTAGTAGGAAATTACTAGTCATTCAATTTTTTATATCAGCTATGCATTCCGTTAATTTTGTGAATTGGTAAGTTTCGATTAGGTTTTGAAGAAATATACAGCTGGGTATCATCAGCATAACAGTGAAAGCTAATGCAATGTTTCTTAATAATATTCCTAATAATATCTCCTAATGGTAGCATGTACAAAGTGAATAGCAGCAGGTCCTCATATTGAGCCTTGTGAGACCATTTACTGAACTTATGTAATCGGTAAGACATTTCTTCATTTACTGCTACAAACTGATAACGGTCAGATAGGTATAAATATTAAACCATAGTTCTCTGAGTCTATTTAAAAGAATGTTGCTGGTCGATCGTGTCAAATACAGCACTAAGATAGAGATAACACTCATAATGGAGAGATACAACCATGATCGGACAGATAGAGCAGATCATTTGTGACTCTAATGTAGAGCTGTCTCGGTATTATGATGTGGTCTAAATCCTGAATGAAAATCCTCGCAGATATCATTTCTTTCAAGAAAGGAACTAGTATGCTTGATTATCATAGGAAGTAATAAGACATGACTCTTTACATTAATGTAAGTTTCCTAGTGAGAACAGGGTGTTGGGGAATCACATTTTTTTCTCTTTCATCAAACCGCAGTTTTTGCAAGTTCCCGCAATTTCATAGCATAAAATCGCATAAACATCCCACATATTTCATCACATTTTTTTAAGAAAATGGGCCGCATCATCAAGGACTTTTGCTCGTAAAAATCCCGCCAAATAATCCTGATTTTCTGGGAAGGACTGTTTCTTGAAACAAAAACACAATTTAGTTCTTCACGATCATTTTCCAAAGTTTAAATGAAACAGGCTTTTTCGCTGACTGTACCTTTAAGACTATATGCAAACGCGCTATGTAATGAATTGGCTAACCATTTAATGAACTCACCTTGGTGTGTTTGTGAGAACTGTATCAATGTCTGATTCAGTGAATGAATAGATTATTTCTACACCTGGGTTGCGTGCGTAAATCGCAATAGTAGTCTTGCAAGTAGATACTGATTCCTCAAATAAGTAAATTATTTGCAAGCGCTTAAAAAAGTATGTTTATATAGTAGTGAATGTTGTTGATCGTGACATGCTGACAACACCTACAACTATGTTTCAGGGAAGTATGCTATTTTGGATACAGCCATTGTCAATCAGAGAGTCAGAGCCAGAAATTTTCAATGAACCAGCTGATTCAGTTGAACAATCTGAATGATTCATTCACAAATCTGAGTGAATCACTGAATCCGAGAAGCAGTTACTGACTTGAATTTCACACAAAACTATTCTATGGCTTCAGACATATTATAATATAGCAAATAAGTTGTATAAATCATCACAATACTTTTACGGCATGTCTGTATCCTTGATTTAGCTCCACTCCCTGTTCATTGCAGTAAAAATGAAGCTAGATGCATCTTGAAATGACTTTTGGATGAAATGAGATTTAAATTTGTGGGTGTACTGTCCCTTTAAGGGATTTTTATGGTCTGAATGAACTGCTTTTTTCCTTCAGTTTTACCATTTTCTTCTTTTTCTTTTTCATACTTGTATACTATGCTCTTTTCCGCTCGCATCTCTCTATTGGTAGTTCCCTGCCACTCTCTCTAAAATACAAATATAGAGGTCGATGTAAGCGGCCGATTCAGGACCCCTGCTGTGATAATTCAGTCTTTTGCTATAATACTCCCTCTCTCTCGTTCACCTTTACAAAACATTCATCCTCCCAAGTCAGATGAGCAGAAAAAAAATCCTATTAAAGTGGTTGCCGGGAGGGAGTAATTTAAAATGAATGAATCTAAATAACCAGGCAATTTGTTGCCATAGAAAGCTATTAAGAAATTACTCACTGACAGAACGGCAGGCCCGTCTCTGAGTCAAGGTGGCAGGTTCCGCGTTATAACAGTATCCGTCACACAACTGACAGCTGGCTGCGATTCTGCCGTCGTACAGCTGCGACACACACGTGAACAACAAAGATGAAATTCCATCTGGTTTTTCTTGATACTGATGCACCAAAAGTGCTAATGAAACTATTGAATCCACACTTGCAAGCGACGTCTCCAGTTTCTTCGTTGTCACGATACAGGGAGCCCTCGGCAGCGACATCGGTCTGACTCGCATTTAGGGCCCTCGTAAGCGGGTGGGACACACACACTCCACATGTCCCGAGCCGGACAGTGTGCAGCCTTTAGAGTTCACGCAATAATGGTGACAAATATCTATGATAAGACAGAAAAAAAACCCATTATTATGACTAATCTGAAGCAATGTATGCTAACCTTCCGTCACATCTTAACTCTAACAGCAACTAAACTGTTCTGTAAACTTACTGACACTTTTTAAGTGCTCTACATAGACAGCAGCTGTAAGTGTGTAAATAGTTCTATTCGCAATTGTATTTAAACAGAGTTTGACGTAAGTGTAGCTGGTTCAAATATTATAAATAGTTGATGGATATCGTTAGTGAACTTCATTAAAAACATATTTTTAATGCTTCTATTAAATTCGAAACACGGGTTCTGCGGCATGAACACCTGAAGATCGCAGTCTCTAGCATCAGTCGCTCAGTGTGAGGCCAGGTAAGTGAGGTTTACACAGCTCTTAACGGCCTACGTTCAATACATTTACCCCTCTAAACCTCACTCCCATCCGAGGTCAAGGCACCAAATGCAACCAGTTCTTACTGATCGTCTCCGGCATAGGTGATAACAAGTACATTAAACAAGTACTACATCCTCTAGCGTCAGTTGCCAGGGTGCTTCTTAAAGCCAGGGAAGTGAGGTTTACATGCCCAGGTCTTACTGGCCTACATTATGTAAGCATGTTGCTAAGCTAACAGTGTAATACTTTAAAGCTACACTGTGTGATTTTTACCTCCATCTAGCGGTGAAAAGGTATATGACCATCCAGTGAATATTAGTTTCTGTTCCTCTCAATTCCAATTTCGTTTTAACTCCTACGGTGGCCAATGTAGTCCAAGATTAACATGGCTTCCAGTTCGACCTCGTCCATGAGTGTTAACTCAAACGTAAAACGCGAAAGGCGAAGCTTTGAATTAGCGGGTATGTCCCTCTTTGGCTACTGTACTTTCAAGATGGAGGGGCAACATGGCGACCGACATTAGAACCCCTTACCCGTATGTATTTTCAATGGCATATTATACACTCACGAGAATACTTTATTACTTGAACGAAGTAAATATGCATTAATGAGCACATATATTTTTGAAAGAAGTAAGTGTTTCTAGCTAAGAATAAACTAAGAGTTACACAGTGTAGCTTTAATAATCCAAAACATGACAATTCCTTTGTTAATTTTGAATTAGGTTAAACTATTTGTATTATTTTTCTGTATTGAATGAAATATTTATAATCTAGGGCTGTCAGTTAAACGCGTTATTAACGGCGTTAACACATACCATTTTAATGCAATTTTTTTTATTAGCTGTATATTAACGGCTTTTTTGGCCTAGTAAACTTTGTATTTTTTCACATGCTTTTGCAACAGGACGCGGCATGCGCGCGCTGCCACGCCAAATCCATAAATTTCAATGGCTTGCTCTGCGTGAGGGAATTTTGTTGCTTCGTCGACCAAAGCGCAAGAACAGCGGCGCACACACCGCAGAATACAAAATTCTAATTAGTTGAATTTTTGCTGCTACGACGATTTACCAGCGCGTGCCAATAGAAACTTTCTGGGCATCCGAAAAGTTTTGAAAACTGGTGTAGCGTTGCGAATTTCAGCTGTCTGTCGCAAAAATATCACCGGTGTAGCTAGACCGGAAACACTTGTCGCGAGCCGGCCAAATAGTAACTCAGGTTAACGTTAACGTTTTGAGTGGATGACGAAACAGAGATGCCAAAATGAATGCCAATAAGATAAGATTCTGAATTGAAAGTTTCCTTTTAAAAAGTTGCCATTTTTTGGCAACACAGTACTGTCACTGTTTTTTTTTTTTTTTTTTTTACAATGAAAAACATTTGTACAAAGCAAGCTCATCCACTTTTCCATGTTGATAAGAGCATTCAAATTTGAAAAAAAAAATAAATAATGGGACAAAAAGAAACTAAGAGACATTCAGGATACATAAACATTTTCAGTTAACTATGACATTAATGTAATTAATCGCAATTAAATATTTGAATCGTTTGACAGCACTATTATAATCCATATTTTTTACCATAAATATTTTTTTCTACAGAGCTGGTTGCAATGGCATTGGCATTATCTGAGAAAGGGCAATTGTGATGCTGAAGACTTTAGACAAAATGAGATCTTATAAACAGGCTTGTTATGCCTACAATGTTGCACTAGGTTTGAACTGAGCTACTGTACGGCAAAACATTTATGGTAAAACAGAATCATGCTCACGGTGTCAGCAGCCTCCCCGTGATACTCCGGCCAGGACAGTGGACAGAAGGGGTCTGGTTACCCAGGGTCAGGGTCGCATGTGCCTCCGTTCAGGCAGTAACCATCACAAACACGTTTCTCGCACAGAGGGCAATGAACCCCCAGAGCGCGCAGGGACACGTGGAGCAGCTTTTCCTTCAGTAGAAACACTATTTTAGTGACTTTAAATCTGAACTGGATCATGTTTATACAATTACCAGATTCAAATAATTTGCATAAACAACTCTGATTTGACCAGAATATAGAGTATGTGCTAAACTGAGCAGGTCTAAGTATGTAAAAATGGTACTTCATTTGCAGGCTAATTTAGTGTAAACCAGTGTACTAGGCTTTCTTAGCCAACAATGATTTGATTATTTGAGTCACTGTGACACACAAAAGGCATTCTAGCGGGGATTTACGATACGTTCAGGCACACACTCAAAGCCAAGGGATATTCTGTCTAATGTTGGTGGTCCGTCTGCCAGCTGGTGCGAATGTGACAGGTTTCGAACACGAAGACTGCCAACAGAAACAATTCCTGGCTGTTTCTTCAGACGTCTTGTGGGCTCGACTCGTGGTTATTCACTCCAGCTTTTGGTAACTGCCAAAATATTATTTCGGAATAAGAAGGCGAAACAGGGAGCAGTGCATTTATGCAATGCTTTAGTAGTGATATATTTTTCGGAGAGGTTACGATAGAAAATTGGCAGAAGAGCGTCTGGTGGATTCTCATGTGGTTGAACAGCCAATAACGAGAAGATATTGAGTGAGCATGACCTGTCTGCACTTTGGGGAAACAGGCTGTTGGGAGTTGGTGGGCAAGAATGTGAGTGTATGTGTCAGGGGAATTACATAGCGGTTGCTTGCTGGAACAATTACCAGCTCTCTAATTACCTGTCCAAAACCCTGATGTCCATGTGTTACCCGAGTAACTTTTTCAGCTCTGATAAATTGAGAGAATGGGAATCTTGCTCATCATTTACTCACCCTAAGCCACTTTCCAGACCAATTTCTTTTATTATACTTTGGTAGATTTTTATGGCCTGTAAATTTCAAGGCCATTGGCAGGTGTGGCAAAAAGTTATTTTCATATTATCTATACACATTTTTTAAGGAAAAAACTTAGTCTTACCAAACCTTCAAATGGTAAGTTTTTTCCATTTAAGAGGTCCATCGACAAATGTTCGGAGAGTTTGTTCATAGTAGAGTAAATATAGACCATAATTTAGTGTTTGGTGCATTGGACGAATACAGCGTTAGAGCTTTACTTTAGAAGAAGTTTCCTGAAGGCTCAGAAAATACAAATATTTGTTGGTTTCTCATAATTCCAAATATGTATTGTGTAGGGTCCGGGCATTTTGGAACTCGAAGTATCGGACCCTGGAATCCGGCGACTCAACTTCTTTGCTTCTTTCCCTCGTTGTCTCAAATGCTTTAAGTTCCGATTCCTAGTTTCGACATCTTCAGAGTCGGCCAGTCCAGAAGAATGATAACCGCCTAGAACAACCAACGAAGAAGCGTCTACCGGAAGTGTTGGCATAATCCGCAGAGTTCGAACACTGAATAGCTTACGTCGGCGGTCCAAAGTGTGGCTTCAGCTTTTCTAGAAATAACGAAATCTCGGCAAATGCAAAATTTGTGACAGAAAGTGTATTTCCTTCAGAAAGACCTTTGGTTAGCAAGGTTAGCTAAGCTTTTTTGACCCTGCCTCTTAAAAGAATTGGGAATCGAGAATCGTTCAGGAACCGGAATCGAAACAAGGAATCGGGAATTGGAATCGTTTAAATTCAAACGATTACACCAACCCCTATATATCGGCCAATAATTTTATTTCAGAAACGCGTAACAAAACATTAACAGATTTCCCTAACATTAGTTATTTGTAGTTATTTATGAGTATTAACTAAAATAATATGATAATGCATTTTAAAAATTAACTTTTCTTATAAAACAGAAACAAGTCTGCAACGAACACTTGGCATTGTTGGATTTCTCACACGTGTAAAAGAAAAGCAAACTTTTAAGCACAGGATGTGTGGCACGTTATACACTAGTGTTGCCAACAGGGATGGAGTAGAGTGCCCTCTGGTGGACAAACTATACAACTCCAACACTCATGACATGGTTGAATCATTTCCGTCCGTTTTTATTTTATTTTTGAACTATTCATTTATCGGCCATTATAACTGCCAGATACCGATAGTTTGGAAAATGCCAAATATCGTCCCAGAATATCGGCCTGCCGATAAATTGGTCTGGCTCTAATCAGCATACACTTACACCACTGGTAGTTCCTATTGTGCGCGGTTAAATCCTTCTCTGAAGTAGGAGATAGGGGTGGGACAAAATATCGATAGGGAAATGTGTCGTTGTCTCTTCTCCGCTCCAGACAGTACATGAATCGATATGCTGGCACCAAATATCCAGATATACTTAATGGCTCCTAAATGTGGCTCTCAACAAATGAAATGAATGTGAACATAAGCTCAAATGGCCTGAGAAAAAGATTTTATGGAATGGCGAACAACAGTGTGAGTAAAATACATCGTCCTAAGTCTGGAAAACCTGCACTTAAACCTTTTCACAGGCACTGTTTGCATAGAGCCGATATTGTGATATATTGCCAGACACATTCTTTTTTTACACAAATAACATGTTTTAGATGAAATATTTTTTTTTTATTTGATAGTAAATCAAATTTAAATTAAAATAATAATATTTAACTAAAATTATTTATAATTAGATACATTTTTTCATATTTAAATATATTCCCCATAATATAATAATATTTAATGTAAGTAAATGGTGACCATTTAAGCTCTAAAAGCAAAGAAAAACCTCTATTACTAGATACGCTTAAATCTGGCTTATAGCCTCAAAAGACTTGAAACATATCACAAAAGTCGTCATGAATCACTTGACTGGTGCTTTTATTCCAGTTTTTGTGTCATTTCCGGAGCGTGACCGCTTTTAATCATAGGGAAAAGAGCAGCATGAACATTCTTCTACACTTCTCTTTTTGTGCTCCACAGGGAAAATAAAGTCATACAGGTTTGGAATGACACAAGGGTGAGTAATAGTGACAGAATTGTCATTTTATGGTTTTCTTTCTTAAGAAAATACTATTATTCAGTCAAAAATGTATAAGAAAAATTCTCGCCTTCAGGAAACACTGGTACAATTTAAAATATGAAACCTAACAATACCCTTGCTAAGTTTCACACTACTCAGAGAACTTAGTATGACCTGAAACAACCCAAGGCAAACACACATATGCAGTATATTTATGTTGCATTTATTAACTGAAAAGACAAAGAAACCAAAAAGAATGAGAAATCCCTCCTGTTTGATGTTCGCTTGTGGCCTGACTTTGAATTTTGAGGCATCACAAAAGCCTTGTTTGTATAACTTGATTGTTTCTCTCAAAACGCACAATACGAAGGAACAAATGATTTAGTAATAAAATACACAATATATTTTTATTGCAAAAGAAGATCAAGAGTAAAAAAAACCCAAAATGATTCAATATTTATATGTCGATAATAATAGATTATTTTTCTACAACATTTTTGGTGTTGACTGCACAATAACCAACAATTTTGCCACTGATAGTTTAGAAAAAGTTAGTGTGCTTGTTCGAAGGCAAATATAAGTAGAAAAATGTTCATGATCATTTTTTTTACCAATATCGTGCAGGAAATAGCGCCTACCTAGTGGTGATCCCGTGCAAGTGCCTCCGTTGAGACAGTAGTCCTTACAGTGGCTGATCTCACAGCGTTCCCCCGGAGTAGTTCGGCCAACAAAAACAGCAGGCGCAACTCCCTCGTCGTTAGTGATACACCGACCTCCATTCTCACAGGCTGGACGACAAAGATCTCCTAAAATACACACGCATTTTAACCTTCAATCCTTTAGTTAAGCTAATTACAGGTACTAAGGACATTTTTACATGGATTTAGTTGTCGGACAAGGACAGTGTTCGTTTTTCCATTTGTATACAAAATATGAATATCAGAAAAAAAAAAAAAAAATAAAAAAAAAATATATATATATATATATATATATATATATATATATATATACACACAGATATATATAGTTTTATGCTTACAACATAAAACCAACTATGCTAAAAGGCTTTCATCAGAA
This sequence comes from Hybognathus amarus, assembly GCA_030378365.1. Taxonomy (NCBI): domain Eukaryota; kingdom Metazoa; phylum Chordata; class Actinopteri; order Cypriniformes; family Leuciscidae; genus Hybognathus; species Hybognathus amarus. Next base: position 27,879 of record JAQIUQ010002131.1, read on the forward strand.
AAGACGACATATTTAAATTGAAACAAGGGGAACTTGAAACAAGGGAAACTTCCCCTCAAAACAAGGCTTTGAGAGAAGCATTCAAAAAATATATATATTTTTGATGTGCATTTGCTAGAAAATAAACATATTATTTGCCAGTAGTTTGGAGAATACCAACAGAGATTATAAAGTAAAATATTATATAAATTCATATATATCAATTCTTGCAATATTTTGTTTTGTAAATAAATACAACTTTATCATGCCCCAATATCTTTTTTTTAGTGAACTGAAGTTAAAGATTAATTCATTAAGATTAATGAAAAAATAAGAATTTTCACATACAATTTTTTATTTTTATTTTATCTTGTTCTGTTTATATACTATTTTATTTTTTAAATGTATTTTTTAATTTATTTACATTTTTCAATTATTTGAAGCATGAAAATATGTCCATGTATTTGAGATTTATTTGATCAGGCTTAGCATTTCATTTATTTTCTATTTGTATTAAAAGTTGTATAATTATGTTTTTATATAAGTTTATATCTCTTGTTTTTCCTCACTTGTTGTATATACTGGTACAATAATAATAACTATAACGGTAACTACATTGATAACTATATATTAGCATCCACACCAATGCATGATGATGTCATGTTTATTATAACACGCTATATTTGTGTTGACTGTCGCTTTAAATGCTCGAGCTTGTTAAAGCAGGATAGAATCTGATTGGCTGCCATTGTTTTTATCGTTCATCAGCTGGAAAAAAATATCCTGAAAGTGATGAACAATATTGTGTTATCGTTATAGCTGTGGTGTAGACACTTCTTTTACATTAAGAATGACTTTATTGTTATATCATTATAGTTATCGTCCTTGGTTTAAAACAGACCTTAAGGAGAAAAAAAAAGACAAGTTTAAATATTAGCCTGTTAACATGAGCAATCACAACACTGTATCACACTGCTAATCAAACAAGCCATCTACTCTGACTGAATGAATCCTAGCAACACGATCCCAGTCTTTTCTAGCATGTAGGCTTCCGGTGTATTGTGTGTGTGGGCCAAGGACCCAGCATAGTAAACACTTCAGTCAAAATCACTCAAGTGAAACATTTGAGTTTGACATGCCGAGGCGCTGTGGGCTTCTCTAACACTAGGGACACACAAACACTCAGTTAGGGATGTAGGAGCATCCTGCCATGTGCGTTTTGACAGATGTACCTGAGATGTTGGTGTCCGTGCAGGTCCTGTTCACCAGAATTTTCCCCTCAGGGCACACACATCTGGCCCCGCTAGGGTTCAGCAGGCAAAGGAAAGCGCAATTCATCTTTGCACATGGGTTGGACACTGAGAGACAAAAGAAGAGAAGAGAAAAACAATATAAAATGGGATATGTAATGCTTTTCCTCATGCTTTTAAACACTTTTATTACAGGACTGTCCACCGTCCTGCTCCTGAAGGGTCACTGTCCTGCAGAGTTCAGCTCCAACCACAATTAAACACACCCGAACCAGCTAATCAAGGTCGTAGGTAAGTAGAGGCAAGTTGGAGACAGTGACAGCGTATTGGACACACCTGGTTTAAAATATAATAACCTGAATCTTGAATGAAAGACTAAAAGTTTTTTTTAAAAAAAATAACAATAATAATTAAAAATGGATAACACTTAGAGAGAGGAAGAAGATGCTATCATCAAAACAAAACATAAATAAACCTGTAAAAAAAAAAAAAAAAAAAAAATCAGTGAATCATTAGTGCAGCAAAATATTTAGATAAAGGGGTGACATTTTTTTAACAAACCAGTTCAAAAATCTAAATATTTAGTTAAAAGATCAAAACATCAAAGAGCTAAATATTTAGTTATATAGTTACAAAAAAAAGAAAAAAGAAAGAAAAACAAAGAAAAAATAAATAAATAAACAAACCAGTTCAAAAATCTAAATATTTAGCTTAAAAGATCAAAACATCAAAGAGCTAAATATTTAGTTATATAGTTACAAAAGAAAAAGAAAAAAGAAAGAAAAAGAAAGAAAAACAAAAAAATTAAACAAACCAGTTCAAAATTCTAAATATTTAGTTAAAAGATCAAAACATCAAAGAGCTAAATATTTAGGTATATAGTTATAAAAAAAACCTAAGAAAAACAAAGAAAAACAAACCAAAAAATTTTAAATAAACCAGTTCAAAAATCTAAATATTTACTTAAAAGGAGAGAAAAATGTAAACAAACCAGTTTACAAAAATTGTTATATTTAGTTAAAAGATCAAAATATCAAAAAGCTAAATATTTAAGTTATATAGTTACAAAAAGAAGAAAGAAAGAAAGAAAGAAAGAAAGAAAGAAAGAAAGAAAGAAAGAAAGAAAGAAAGAAAGAAAGAAAGAAAGAAGAAGACAAAATATATATATAATACAATATAATACAATAAACCAGTTCAAAAATCTGTGAATCTTTAGTAAAGCAAAATATTTAGTTAAATTATGTTTAATTAAAATAAAATATGCATAATCTGGTTAAAAAAATCAGTGAATCTTTAACGTCAGCATACATATATAAAATTATTTATTTAAATAAACTGTATATGTAGATATTTCTTGTCTGTCATTTATCATATCATGTCATATATTACATCATCATATCACATCACACCCTTATGATCAACAGTGTGTATTACTAACCAATCATCTAACCAATATAATATCTAACCAATATAATATCTATTATCTAACCAATCATAAAATAAGTCATTTGCATATGGTCTTAAAGGTACGCTAGCAAAACAGGCTGTGTTTTTCTAACAGTCAGAGATGATGGAAAATAGTCGTTAAAAAAATAAATTACAGGGGCGAAAAAACTCTGACATTAAACGTGGAAAGTTCAGAGAAACATAAAAGAGCAGAATATTGCATCTTTCATAGTGTCAGCTCTATATACACTATGTTTGCCTGAAAGATCAAATTATCCTAGGATATTACAAACTATCCATCTAAAACCTTTTAGTTCATGGAGTAGTGTATGTGAGATTATGTGTATTATTTGTTTGCCTTTTTTATTTGAGCTTTCGGAGGTTGTATTGAAGACCATCTTTAATAAAGCCTTCCAGTGTAAAAGCACATCAGGGAGAGATGACACTTCCCATTATACCAGCACCAAGACAAACAACAGAAAGAGCAAATATCCCTCATTCTTTATAACAGAGGAGGGTTTATAAGCCCTCATTCTTATAACAGAGAGGGAGATAGATGGAGGATAAGAGACAGAGAGTACAGTAGAAAAAAAAACATAATGGAAAGAAGAGGAATGAAATATATATGTAAGGAGACTAATGGATAATTGGAAGCAGGGCCAGATGGGTCATGAAAGAGGAAAATAAACTAAAAAGACTCTAGAACATAAATCCATAGCTATTGTCAGAACTGATAAAACTGATAAAAAAGAAGAAACATTTATTACCAATTTAACTCTGATAGTTTTCATCAGTTTGTTAAAAATAAGGCTATTATTGCAAACTAAGGTAATTTGTAAAAATGTTCATTGGTTCATTAGCAGAGAACATTAAGGATTTTTCTTAATGTGCTTCAAAACATGTTGTAGCATCTGGACCAATCAGAGACATTATATTTATAAATAATCCAACAAACTCACTCTCCCAACAAAGTTCTAGGAAACTTCCTCCACAAATGAAGTCAACACTGGCAAAAGCCATGGTCCCAGTTACATGACACCTTAAAGGAGTAGTTCACTTTTTAAAAAAACTTTTGCTGATAATTTACTCACCCCATATCATCCAAGATGTCCATGTCTTTCTTTCTTCAGTGGAAAAGAAATTAAGGTTTTTGATGAAAACATTCCAGGATTTTTCTCCATATAATGGACGTCAATGGGAACCAAACGGTTCAAGGTCCAAAAGACAGTTTCAGTGCAAACTGCAAACTGTTCGAAGGGCTTTAAACGATTCCAGACGATGAATAAGGGTCGTATATACGCGAAACGTTCGCTCATTAAAAAAAAAAAAGTTTAAGTTTTATAAGCTCAAATGGTCGCCTTGCTCTGTTCTGTGATGCACGTTCGTGACTCTTCTGTTCGAACTCGTTTATCAAAATGAACGAGTTTTTTTTCGTGTCATTTGTTTCATTCAACAAACAAAATGAACGAGTTGACTCTGGACAAGATTCATTTGAGCTCATTATTTTTAAATGAGCGATCGTTTGCTTCATAAGACTCCGTCGAAATCGTTTAAAGCCCTTTGAACAGTTTGCAGTTTCGTACTGAAACTGTCTTTTGGACCTTGAACCGTTTGGTTCCCATTGAAGTCCATTATATGGACAAAAATTCTGGAATGTTTTCATCAAAAACCTTTATTTCTTTTAGACTGAAGAAAGAATGACATGGATATCTTGGATGACATGGGGGTGAGTAAATTATCAGCAAAAGCTTTTTTTTTTTTAAGTGAACTACCCCTTTAAGACTGGTAAGAGTTTTCGACCCAAATGAAAGTGCAGGGAATTGTCTCCTAATTCTTGCTGAGAGGAAGAAATGAACCCATTTTAATTCTATATTCTATATATAAAACCATGTGATAAAAGTAAAACTCTTAGTAGTACTTAATAGAAAGACATTTCCATGCCCCGGAAATGTACATTTCAATGAATCAATTAATAACCAATATTGAGTGTTCACATGATGAACTGAGTAATTGGTTGTAATGTTAATGTAACTACATCAAGTTTAACTGATCCAAATATTATAATCAATTATAACAAGTTATGATTGATTATTAATATTTCAAAGAGCTAGTTTGCTACAATGTTTTCTTTTGTTAATCTGCAAATCTAGCTAAACTAAACATTTCATCTGATTAGAGGCAGTGATTGTATGATACAAAAACATTTGCTAGAAATTTGTGATTGTAATAAGCTCAAGCTGGCCGCAGGCGAGAAGTCCAATCAGATTTCAACCATCTAAACATGAAATTAAAGTCTGGCGACTGCCAAGGAAAGTCACGCCGGAACGTCCTCTGGAAGATGCACATCCACAATGGTTTTAAATGAGTGTTTGACAAAAACATTTAAATTATGTCATTTATACACTATAGCTTGTGTTTCTCAAGGAAAAACAGAGTTGTGAGGGTTTGGAATGCCATGAGGGTGAGTAAATGATGACAAACGTCTTATTTGTCGGTTGAATCAGAGACACGTTTTGAGACTCACCCTCTTGTTGTTTGTACCGATGGAAGACCAAGATGCTAGCCACTCTCTCCACACCCAGATTGAGGTTCTCGGCAGGCAGCTTCCCGTATTTGTGAACCCTAAAGACATCGTGCTTCATGCCAACTCCATAGATGTAGTCTTCAAACAGGTCAATTCGAAAGGGTTGAGATATACCTGGAACGAAACCAAATATGACGTGAACTAAAAAGTGACAAATTCATTTACAATACATGTTTCATGTGCGACTTTGAAAACAAAACCGGAATGTTATTTAAAAATGTCACAAAGCTGAAAACACAATCCCAATCCAATTAATGTAAAAGAATATTCAAGTTCTCGAGGCTCAGAACTGAAGTGAAAAAAAACAACTAAAATAGCTCTGTTCCAAAACATAGCGAGCAGCCTATGTAGACAGCATTTTAAGGCATCATAGACATGCTCCCTACATTCCAAAAATGTCCTCTAAGATACTTTGTTTTGACCAGTTTTTTAGAGCATTGCAAACTTCACAAAGAAAGCAATTTAAAAAATGCACAGCGATAAGGCTTTCGGAAAAGTTAAAGCTACACTGTGTGATTTTTACCTCCATCTAGAGGTGAAAAGGCATATGACCATCCAGTGAATATTAGTTTCTGTTCCTCTCAATTCCGATTTCATTTTAACTCCTACAGATGGTCAATGTAGTCCAAGATTAACATGGCTTCCAGTTCGACCTCGTCCATGAGTGTTAACTCGCACGTAAACGCGAAAGGCGAAGCTTGAATTAACGGGTATGTCCCTCTTTGGCTAATGTACTTTCAAGATGGAGGGGCAACATGGCGACCGACATTAGAACCCCTTACCCGTATGTAATTTTCAATGGCATATTATACACTTACGAGAATACTTAATTACTTGAACGAAGTAAATATACATTAATGAGCACATATATTTTTGAAAGAACTAAGTGTTTTTAGGTAAGAATAAACTAAAAGAGTTACACAGTGTAGCTTTAAAGAAGATAAAGTATGATTTTAAATCTATTTCATTCAATCACCAATAAAATAACACTATTTTTAATCCATAACTGTATATGCTGCATGTTTTTAAGCTTATTATGCTACGTTCACACCGGACGCGAATAGCGCGACAAATTTGCGTCTACCATGTCTCAGTTTGACGCTTGACCACTTTGTGTTAATTTGCGCGTCAAGAGGGAAACTGACGCGCGTAAAAATCAAAAGTTCGAAGCGAAATTTACGCGCATCTCGTGTGTCAAATTTGAAACCCGTTGGGGACCATCTTTTTTATGTTGATATAGCATTAATCGAGAGATTCACCGCACTGTATTTGCTCTGGAGAGCTAGAACAGCGATGTGGGGATCATCGTCGTCGTATTTGTGTCCACCGGACCCTTCAGAGGCGAACAGTTTGGCGAGTTTCACCATTTGCTCGCTCCAGGAGCTGCGCCTGGGATGATGGCCGCTTCCAGCGGTCCTTCCGCCTGTCCCGCGTCCAGTTTGATTGCCTGTTATCCCGCATCGCAACGAGGATCACCCTCGCCCTCATCCACCTAATCTAGCTGTCATTTATTTTTGTTTTGATGATAAATAGATCCAGCCTTTAAAAGTTATTAACCTGTCCTGTGATTTCTTTCTCTCTCACGTCCAGACACAAACTAATATTAATAATATCATTTATTGAAGCATCCAAATATCTTCACCACATGAGCGAGCAGCTAGGCTCCTGATTGGTTAACGCGGCGCGAATTGACGCCAACGTTCAGATTTTTCAACTCGGGCGGCAGACACAATTCGCGTCAAACGCGTAAATGCACAAATGGCACTAACTAAATCATTCATGCTTAATGCGGCCAGACGCTCAATTCGCGTGAACTTGACGCATGAATGAGGCGTGTTCGCATCTTCCTGCGCCGCGCTCTATGTCTCATTCGCGCCACAGGAATCTTTTCACACGCGTAACGCATCTTTGCATTGACTTAACATTGAAATAATATAATTATATATTTTCAAAGTAAAGCAAAACAAAAACAAATAAAACAAAACATCAAAACAAATGCAAAAAAATGAATCAAACAATCAATAAAGTTGACATATTTTGATTTTGAGTTTAAAAATGTTAATGCTTTTGATGTATATTTATATTACATACATTTTTATCACCTTTTGTGATATATTCACCTTTAATCTCTGTAATGTTTTTAGCTTAGCTACATCCACCAACACCAAACTCTAGTTCAATTCTAGTCCAAAACATTTATAAATGTCTTATGTTTTTAGAAATGTTCTATGTATTTCTTATGTTTATGTTTGTAATGTTTATGTTTGTCATGCTCTATTAATTCCAATTGTCCATCGATTGTCTGCTGCCTAATCAAACACTTCCTTCAAAGTTAGCTTTAAGTAGCTGTCTATGTACTGTAGGCAGAAGAAAGTTCATTAGGTTTTGCAAAATTCATTCTCAACCTTAATGTTTCTCTGAAAGAGCATTTTTCAATCACAGCCTGAGAGGGAAATCAAAATGAAATCTGGTGAAGTGAGTTTTTTATAAACTTCACTGACGGAGAGATAAAAGCTTCACAGATATTCAGCTTTACATTTACAGCTCTCCATATTATGGAAAAGAGTGTTGCCCTGAGCTGAAGAAGTTAATGAAAGTCTGGAACCAGATTCAGAACATTGTACAATTTCCTCCACATGCAAACTCACCATCTCTGACTGCTAGCGGCCACCAGCGGATCAGAGCCATCGAAGCGCACGCTCCCGATCTGAGACAGCTCAGAGTCCGGTCCAGGTACAGCCGCTGGTTGTAATGATCAATTGCAAGTCCTGCAAAGACAGAGACAATTTTGTATTATATTATAATCTATAGTATTATATGCATTAGTATATATTATAAACATTCAATATCATTAATATAATAATATCTATGAGTAAATACATTTATAATACAATTTAGCTTTCATTTATTCAAAAAACATTAATTTATTACCAAAAAAACTAAAAGTGGTTGTCCTTTCCATTAAGAGAAACTAGAATTCCATAATATTGTAGATATTAAATAGTTTTACTCAAACTTTATAGTTTATAATGCATTTCACGTTCAGACAACCGAAATATCCTTAAAATTTACCGAAAAATTACTAAATTTACCTTCTTACTGTGATGTTTTCTGCATTTTATGTAGCAGAGTGACATTAAATTGATCCCTTTAAGCATAACATTTGGCACATGCATTTTGTGAGTCACATGTTTAAGATAATATACAAATATTTTGACTGGCACGCAAAAACCTTCACCTGTTGGTCTTCAGTAACGTTCCTCTCCAGCAAAATGCGACGCAAGGACCCGTCCATGGCCGCCTCTTCCGATGTGAGAGTGGCTCACCGATCACAGTCCAGTACACCATCCTAAGGCAAGGAAAATAGCACACGTTGTCGCAAATAATAGCCAGGACTCTAAAATGACCTTAATGGTCACTTGCCTCGTACAGGGTTAAACAGTAATGCAGCGAAAGGTTCCCCGTGCAATGTCTGTGATGAGCCTGGTGCAGTTCAGGACCCCCAAGTTGTCCCACGTTGATGGAGTGTCGAAGTCGGCGCCAGTGTGCCGTGTGGTGAGCTGAACCAGTGCATTCGAAATGATCCGTCACAGTACAGGTTCCCCGTCACCCATCGAGCCGAGATGTCCTCAGGCCTCCTGAAGTCTGGACACTGCAAATACATAATGTTGTGAAGTTTCAAACAACCTTAATAAGATATCTCTACGCTCAGTTTCTGAGGTAATCAACGTCTTCATGAGGAGAATATCAAAATTCATTTGTAACAGAAATGTTATGACTTAATAATTCAAAGAAATCTGAGGGTCTAATTGGTTGTTATTGACTTACTATGACTCCCGCTGTTTGACGTGATTGGACTTCTGTCCTGGAGGTCTTTGTAAAAAATCCCGGGGTTAAACTTGAGTGGCCCATACAAACTTGTGATGGTGAAAATAGTGCGTCCATGCCGATGAATGCGAGCGCTGTCTGAGATTACGGGCCAGTTGCGTGTGTCCATGAGTTTGGTTTGTACGGATATGCAAAACTGTGAATCTTAAATGTAATTGGCCACATAGAGGACCTGATCTTCTGGCCCTGAACACAGAGATACATGTGTGAAACAAATGAAATAATTTAAACAATAAATCAAAAACAAAACCAAGCAAAAACAAATAAAAAAACAAAACAAAGAAAATAAGCAAACAAACAAAAAAAGCAATCCAAAAAGCAACACACACATAAAAGTAAACACCACATCAAAATAAAACCAAAAACTAATATAAACGAAAAAACTAAGCAAAAATAAATCATGCAAAATGTGAAACAAAACAACTAAAAACAAATAAAGAGCAAAACCAACCAAACAAAGACAAAAAAAAAACAAGCAAAAAATGAAATAAAAAGATACAAACAAAACAAAATAGAAGCCAATAAATAAATAAATAAAAAAAAAACAAATAAAAATAAATACAAAACAAAGAAATATGCAAAGAAACTAATAGATCAATCCTAAAGGCAACACACACATAAACGTAAACACCACATCAAACAAAACCTAAAAAAAAAAAAAAAAACTAAGCAAAAATAAATCATGCAAAAAGTAAAACAAAACAAATAAGAGGAAAAACCAAACCAAAAACAGATAAAAACCAAAAAACAAACAAAAGCAAAATAAACAAATCAAACAAAAGTTAAACAAAACAAATGAAGAGCAAAACCAACCAAACAAAGACAAAAAACAAACCAAAAAAATAAAAAAGTCTAACAAAACAAAATAAAGACAAAAAAAATAAATAAATACAAATAAAACAAAAAGTGAATCAAAACAAATAAGAACAAAAAAATAAAGATAAAATAAAGACAAAAATAAGCAAAAAATAAAATAAAAAAGAGTCTAATAAAATGAAACAAAGCCAAAATAAATAAATAAATAAATAAAAACAAAGAAATAAGCAAAGAAACTAATAAATCAATCCAAAAGGCAACACACACATAAAAGTAAACACCACATCAAACAAAACCAAAAACTACAAAAAAAACTAAGCAAAAATAAGTCATGCAAAAAGTGAAATACACAAATAAGAGAAAAACCAAATCAAAAACAGATGAAAACCAAAACAAACAAAAACAAGGCAAACATAAATCAAACAAAAGTTAAACAAAACAAATAAAGAGCAAAACCAACCCAACAAAGGCAAAAAACAAGCAAAAAATAAAATAAAAAGAGTCTAACAAAACAAAATACAGCCTAAATAATAAATAAATATAAATAAAACAAAAAGTGAAACAAAACAAATAAGAACAACAAAAAATAAAGACAAAATAAAGACAAAAAAGAAGCAAAACAACATTTAGAAAAATACCAAAAGCATTAAATGTTAGCTTTAAACAAGAACATCTGTTTATTTGTCTAAAAATGGAACATAATGTCATAACACTGAATCATTTTGCAGTCTATTTGTATTAAACAATAATCATGTTTACCCTTAGTGATGCATTCACCATCAAATCTCCTTAAAGTTTCGGAGTCACAAGTGCACTTGTACGAGCTCTTTGTGTTGGTGCAATACTGCGAGCAGGTTCCAAACTGCAGACACTCGTTCACCTCTGAGGAGAGAAAGAGAGGAGGAACGCATCCATCCATCAGCCTCTCCCACACGCTCTCCAGTGACATTTTTAACAATGCTGCAGGGATGTCACTCTGTTTGGGATTTGAGCTGAAGCTCGGCTATCTGCGTTCAGTGCCTGCTGATTTCTGGAGTTCTTGTTATTCTCAGTGAGTTGGCCCTGAAGCGACCGCTGACATACCTCCAACTGTTCGACGCCAGCGCTGGAACTGAATACAAAGACTTTCGCATTGTGGGGTTTGTACAAAAGACGAGTAACTACTGGGGATGAGCTAGGGCAACTATATGGACACTTAAGCAGTGTGTCTTTACAAAATACCAAACCAAATGTCATTTATTGAAAAGAAAATTGTACCAGCACTTTTTTCCAAGTAGTGCAATAGTTTATAACTAATAAAACAATGGATGTTAACATATGTGAGTTTTTTATTGTATTTAGTTAGTATATAAATGAATTAAATGTTTACACTTCAAATCTTTGAACCTTAAGAACCCTAGAACGTAACATTTAGAAAGGTCTAAAGTATAACTACATAAACAAATTTCAATATATATATATATATATATATATATATATATATATATATATATATATATATATATATATATATAACAAACATCTAAATACATCAAGTAATTTAGATGTTTTTATTATTTATATATATTATGTTTATATTTTTATCATGTATATATATATATATATATATATATATATATATATATATATAATATATATATATATATATATATATATATATATATATATATATATATATATATATATATATATATACATATATATATATATATATATATATATATATATATATATATATATATATATATATATATATATACATACATACATACACACACACACATCTGAAATTAGAACTAATAATATTTTTAAAATAATAACATTTTTAAAATAATTTGACTAATATTCAATATTACTCATATATATAATTAATAGAAACTATAATATAACAAAATATATTAGTTATTTAAATTATATATCTAATTTAAAAACACAAAACAAATCTTATAAGTATACAAAATTTAAATAAAATGAATAAATAAATTAGATTTATTAATAATAGCATTTATTTGTATTATTATTACAATATAAACATTAATCATAAATATTACTTATTCTTTTAAAAATATAAATAATAAAATACAAATTAAAACCCTGTTTTACATTAATAAAGTAATAACATGGGTTCTGAAATGAATGACGACAGAGACATGAAATTGTCTTGTCGGTATTTTTTGTACAAATTCTCTACCTTCACATTGATTGGTCTTCTGGTTCCTCTGAAAGCCGTCTTTGCATTGGCAGATGGAAGGTGTTTTGGTATGGTTGCAGAAAGCGTCATCTCCACATCAAGTCTGGCCGTCCTCTACATGCACCATCTACGGAATCTGTGACCCACAAGGGACAAAATGTGACACACTGGAATGGTTTTAAGCCACAAACTGAGAAGGCGCAGAAGCATAAACTGCGATGGATGAAGGATTATAGAAGGAATTACACTTACATGCCTTGCAGTCGTGCTCATCCGAACCACCATCTTCACAATCATCGAAGAAGTTGCACTGCAGATCGGCCGAGATGCAGCGGTGATTGGCACAGGAGAATTCTGACTTTCCACACGGCTGCGGCCTTTTGACCACAAACACTAGAAAAAAGAAAGAGAGAGAGATTGTTTAGAGAAGGAAATATATGGAAATAGATAGAGGAAATGAAGTTGCCTACTCACCACAGTCGCCTTCCGTCAGAATTGTCGCGCAGTCATTCGCCCCGTTGCAGATTTGTTCAGTACCGCAGACACACTCTGTCATTCCTACAGCGGAACGGCCTGTTTGGGGGGCATGGCAACTTTTTTGCGGGGCCACACACACACACAGTAATCATAACCTCGGTTTCCTCAGAGAAGTGATCTACTTTTTTTGTGGCTTGTACCATTTCGAATGATGATGAAGTGTTTGAAAAGTGATCCAAAAGCAATTTTCAGACATTTTACCGTCAGTTCTACAGGAAAAACATTTTCAGCAAAAAAATAAAAAATAAAATAAAATTGTTGTTTACAACAGTTCAGAAGTACACTTTAAGGCTTAATGTGAGTTTGGGATGGTCCAAACATCCAATATTGATTTTCTGCTCAGTTTTTTTTTTTTTTTTTGGGGGGGGGGGGGGGGAATTGCTGAGCATATTTTATTTCACAATTCAAGGGTACATCAAATACACACTTATGAGGGTACATCAGAGTACACACTTATGAGAAACTATCCATCCATCCATCCATCCATCCATCCATCTATTCATCCATCCATCCACCCATCCACTCACCCATCCATCCATCCCTCCATCCGCCCACCGTACATCCATCCATCCATCCATCCCCTATCCACCCATCCATCCGTCCATCCACCCACCCACCCATCCACCCACCCACCCACCCACCCACCAACTAACCCACCCTCCATCCATACATCCATCCATCCATCCATCCCCAACTCACCATCCCATCCACCCACCACCCACCCACCATCCATCCACCCACCAATCCACCCACCCTCCATCCATCAACCCACCCATCCTACCCATCCACCCACCCACCTTCCTACCTCACCATCTATCCATCCCTCTATCCACCCACCCATCCACCCAACCATCCATCCATCCATCCATCAATCCATCCACCCTCCATTCACCAACCATCCATACATCCATCGATCCACCATCCATCCATCCATCCGCCAACCCGACCGTCCACCCACAGACCGCACCGAACCCAACGTCCATCCACCCACCGACCCACCCCACCCCACGTCCATCCACCCACCCACCATCCATCCATTCGTTGTCATCCATCCATCCATCCACCCACCCATTCTTCCATCCATCATATCTATCCATCCATCCATCCATCCATCCATCCATCCATCCATCGAACCATCTATCCACCACCCACCCACCCACCCTCCATCCATCTATCCATCCACCCACCACCCTCCATCCATCTATCCATCCATCCATCCATCCATCCATCCATCCACCCATCCACCATCCAAACCCACCATCCATCCATCCATCCATCCATCCATACATCCATTCCATCCATCCATCCATCCATCCACTCCATCCATTCATCCATCCACCCACCCACCCCTCCATCCATCATCCACTCCACCACCACTCCATCCATCATCCATCCATCCTCCATCCCATCCATCCATCCATCCATCCACCCACCAATCCATCCATCCATCCATCCACCATCATTCATCCATCCACCCATCCTACCTACCTACCCACCCTATCCATTGCCATTGCCATCCATCCATCCATCCATCCACCATCATCTACTATTATTGTAATATGTGAAGGTTTTTTTTTTTTTTTTTTTGACTCAGACAAACTTTGCTACAGAAATTCTTATGTAGTTGTAATAGCTGTACTGGTACAAAATGTCAAATAAAACTTCAACTCAACTCAAAACACAAACGTAAAATGAAATAGGAACAAACAATCAAAGCCAAACTAAACAATAAACCAAACCATACACACACAAAAAGAAAATTCTGAATTCAGTGGGAAATGAACCATAATAAGCTAAATATTCAAAGACATACCACACATGTGTGATTCTTCTCAGTCAGAGTTGTCGCCGCAGTCATCCTCACCATCACAGAGCCAGACCAGCAGCTTACACAGCGTGTTGTTGCAAACAAACTCATCCGAGCGGCAAGCCACCGACCCTGCAAAACAAAAGGCTTTGACTTCAGGTAGAGGACATTTTTTTTAACACTACAATGAGTGTAAAAATTGACAGAGTTGAACAAATCGCCAGTATACAAATTATGTCGCCTATTGGTTTTTGCAATTCTATTGGCATTTAATTTGTTTAACACTATTTTTCATGCAATGTTCATTTGATATAAGATATATAATAATTCTCACTTCAAAGAACAGACATTTGTGCCCATACTGCTTTCAAAAAGTAATGGGACACTAATTTCAACCCTATTCAGGGAAAGTTTATCTATTTATATTTGTTATCAGCAACCTTGCACATTCCCTCACAAGTACAATCTTTAAGCATTTTGATGGTTTTAAAATAAATATTGAATGAATCTACAATTAAATATTTTAAATGAACGGGTTCACATCTAGCTAAATTTATGCCAAGAGAATGTATTTGGTTTGTATCACGAGCAGTTTGTGCATTCATATAGACATATATATATATATATATAGGATTCTATAAGATGCCTAACCATTTCAATATGTTTGTAAAGCAAACATCTAAAAGCAATTTTATTTTTTTTAATAAATAAAGCCCAGCTGGCATTGAGCCGCGTTAAATCAGTCAGCAGCTGAAAAGGCACTTTGACTTCCCTTCCAACAAGCGACAAAACATTCTATAAACCCTGATGACGAAATTTATGGAGCCCATTTAGTTCCTCAGGAGACTGTCAAAGCAAAAGCATCAACCAGCGGAGAAAAAAAGAATGATTGTATCCAATAAAAATGACCTGAGATCAGTTTTTTGTGTTGTTTAAAGACCTAAGTTTGGATGTCAGGCTCAGAGTCTTTATACCAGCTTAAAGAGCCTGCCAGAGACTAAGAGCGTTGCTTTTTATGAAAATACATCCTGCTTTTCTACCCCGATCCCTCTTTCTTTGTCATCAGCTCTGAGCCAGAGAGGTTTCTAGTAGGTGTTTGACAGAAATGGACATTAATATCACAGAGTTTCCCTGGAATAAAACACAACGCCCAACCACTGGACCAAAAGCAGGACGCAAGGGTGCAGAATGCAAGTACTCACAAACGAGTGCACTTAAAGCTAAAGTTAAGCTAAACATAAATACTTGAATGATGGGGAGAAAAAGCTACATCATATATAGCTTTTTTATATATTTTTTAAATGAATAAATTACTAAAGAAATAAATCAAAGATATATTTATTAAGTATGATGGATGGATGGATGGATGGATGGATGGATGGATGGATGGATGGAATGGATGGATGGGTGGGTGGATGGTCGAATGGGTGGGTGGATGGATGGATGGATAGATAGGGTGGATGAGTGGATGGATCAGAGTAGGGTGGGTGGATGGTCGGATGGATGGGTGGGTGGGTGGATGGATGGGTGGATGGATAGATGGGATGGTGATGAGTGGATGAGATCGGTGGGTGGAGTGGATTGATGGATGGATGAATGGAGGGTGGGTGGATGAATGGAGGGTGGGTGGGTGGATGGGTGGGTGGATGGATAGATGGGTGGATGAGTGGATGGATTGGTGGGTGGGTGGGTGCATGGATGGATGGATGGATAGATAGATGGGTGGATGGGTGGATGGATGGATGGATGGATGGATGGATGGGTGGATGGATTGGTGGATGGATTGGTTGGATGGATGGGTGAATGGACGGATAGATAGATAGATAGATAGATAGATAGATAGATACGATAGATAGATAGATAGATTCATTATAATAGAATTGTCTTTTAGTTTACCCTTTTCATTTTATGTCTTTCACAACTTAATCACATAATATAATTTGTTTACAATGTTTTATTTTTATTTAATTTTGTATTAACCCATTTGTGACGGAAGCTGCGCCCCGCAACATTACATCTACCGCCGGATACTGCGTTGCGCAACTCTGAAACTCCCGCCGGCTGCTGCGTGACGTCAGCATTTTGTATTCGTCAACCTTTTCATGACACGTGCAGCATAAAACGCACTGTCATTGGTTCAAATACACATGAGGTGGGTCTTGTTGATTTTTTTAAAGACCATGTGACCACCCAAACCACCCAGTGTTGGGATGTTTTAAAATATTATTTGTGATATTTTATATAATTGATTTATATTTTTTTATTAAATTTATTTTTTGAGAATTTTTAGAAAAATGTTTTGTTATGTGAGTTCTAAGGAAGCATGTTTAAATAAAAGCTGTGATTCTTACCTTTAAAATGCATTTTATTTCATGTTTCTAAGTGCTACAGAGGCTTAGATATTAAGGTTTTAGTAGACGTTGACAATTCTTAGTATTTTTTTCAGAAAACCCTCAGGAGATAAGGACATTTATCCTAGAATAACATAGGTTTTTATAGGCGTTTTTAGCTGGCGTTTTAGGAGTAAATGGGTTAAATAAGTAGAGCAGTGACCAAATGAATGGAAAAACAAAACCAAAACCCATTTTTAATGAATGTAAGTTTATTTAATGCTTAATTAAGTTTCATTTAATCTAATTTAAGTAATTAAATCTATTAATTACGATAAGCAGGGAGCAAGAGAAAAACAAAGGAACTTCCCAAGTCTACTCAAGCATTAAAAGCAAACCGGCATCAGTGTCGAGACTGTGTAACTCGAAAAAGATCAAAGGCAGAAGTCAATACGTCTACATTGATTCAGGGCCGTCTGAACGAAACACAAACTAGAAAGAGATATCTAAGGAAATTTCATAGAACCAAAGATGTTTAGGAGACTGAAACCTGCAAATAAATAAACATGGCGTTTAGAAGCAGGACTTTATCTTTGAAGCTAACACTTCTAAAGAGCCGCAGGTGCGAGGCGGCTGGCGTTTCTCTTCACAACAACATCAACCGTCGCAATTTTTCAAAACACTGAAATTAGGCCTTTCATGTACTCGCTTGTCAGATATCAAGTGGCAACACGGAACCTTTCATCCTCGCCAATTTTCCCAAATATTGGGGAAATGACTTCTCTCGTGAGGCTGGGATTTTCTTCTTCCCGTGCTGTGCCGCACACATCTTGAGATGTGGGACTGGGAATCATGCTTTCGAAAATCCCTCAAGTCTGTCATGGGTTGAAAGTGATGTTTAAAGGCATTGGCATAAATACGTTCAGTCAGTCACACCGTCTGTCACTGTGGCTTGTTCGGATGAAATGGGGATTTACGGCTGGTGTAACAGTTACTTTTAGTTTACTTAATATTTATGCACTACATGGCAGTCAGAGACACGTAATGCATACAAAACACATACTGTAGGTCGGTAGTAAAAAGGAAATGAACATTTAGCATTTTTATTTAACTTGACTTGTTTAGTAAGTGGTAATCACTTTATTTAGGGATGTCACAGTGAATGATTGAGTGAATGAATTCATTCCTTAGGCTTAATTTGTACTAATTTATTTAAATGCTTATATGTGGTAGTCCATTAAATGTGTGTTGATAAAGTTACCAAAAGAATAAGGATACAGAAAAAAAAAAAACTTTGGTTATAGCCGTGTACAATCAATCAATCAATCAATCAATCAATCAATCAATCAATCAATCATATATATTTTTTTATATTTTTTTTTCTTATTTATTAAAATAAGAACATATGCAAATTAATGTTTGGTTAAAACTGTGTACACTCAAAAATATTATTATAATAAATAGTTATATTTGTTATTTTTAATAATTTTAAACAAATTATATTATTTACTGAAATGAAAATAACTATATACAAACAATTTGAAATTTAATTATTTGTTAATTTATGATAATGAGTTTTTTGTGTTTTATACATTTTAATATATATATATATATATATATATATATATATATATATATATATATATATATATATATATATATATATATATATATATATATTTCTTTTTCATGATGTTGCTTTTTATATATTTTTTAAATGAACAAATTACTAAAAGAAATAAATCAAAGATATATTTATAACATATATCAAATAAATATAATTTAAATTTTAATACCAAATAAAATAAAATAGAATTGTCCTTTATTTTTTTAATTATGCCCAACACAATAAAAAAGAAAGAACAAAGAAAAGACTAAAAGACCTTCACAAAAAAGACCAATAAACTTAAAAATAAATAAACTAACAAATAAATAAAATATAAATAATCTTATTCAATGGAAATAACTGTATATACAAACATAATTTGAAATATAATTATTTGTTAATTTATGAACACTCAAAATAATTTGAAAAAGTATTATTATTATTAACATATTGGTTATATTTATTATTTTATTTTATATAATTTGATGATAATAAATGATTATGCAGATGATTTTTATAATTAGAACTAATGCTATTCATTAATTGTATGATATGAATTATTTTTAATAAAATATTTACTAGCTGAAAGTTATAACTGTCTGCAATAAAAATAATTTGAAAAAATATTATTAAAAATAATTAATAAATAGCTTCCCACACAATTATTTTAAGTTTGTACAGCTAGACTAAAACAAGTCATAAAAAAACTACATATGTTGTAGTAAAAAACTTAAATAAATAAGCAAATAAATGAAAACTGTGTTATATCCTAGCTAATAACATGTTAAATGTAACTTAGTGAACATTACAAAACTAATATGCTTTTCCCTTCTCTCAAAAATACATAAAACAGCACTTAAGTTCAACATTTACATTCTTGACCCCATGCAAAGCATCCTGGGAGCTGGAAAAGCAGCGAGCCAATATCAGATTTAAGAGCGTTACCCTGGTCACAGTTGTCCCTCATCACTTTGATCCAGGCAGTCGTAGACCCTGTCGCACCTCCAGCGGGCGGGAACACAGTGTGCTCGATTACGACACAGGAACTCGTCCTCCTTACACTCCAGAATACAGTCCACCTACTCACACACACATACACTTTTCTCAAAGGCACAGCTCAACTATTTCAATAACACAACTGAATGATTGGCTGAATTAAAAGGTGCGTCCTCTTTAGCAATGACCTCTGATCTTTTCCCTACAGATGAAATTGCTTTTTATATACAATGCATGGAAGAAATGCGGCCTTGGCTCTCTAGGGGCCTCTGAAAAAGAGGGCTGTTTTAATGGTCTTTATTAGGACAGGCAAACTCCGTTGAACTGTTGACACTGCATTATGAGTAAGAGTGTAATTAAACCAAAGTCCCTGGAGAAAAGAGACCGTCGTCTTGCGGAAGCAGCCTGGAACCACCAAGAAACAACGGAGCAATGCTGTGCAACGTTGCATCATAATTAAAGGGATACTTCATCCAAAAATAAGCCTCTTGTCATCATTTGGATTCATTCCAAGCTACTTTTTGGTTCTTTTTTAGAACTTAAGTTTTGGATTTCCAATGCATTGATGAAAACCACGGAAAATGTCTCATATTTAATGTTTTAATAAAAACCAAGCCATAAAAGTTTGGAACTTTGAGGATTTAATTTAATTTATATTATTATTAGGGCTGTCAAAAGATTAATCAGGATTAATCACATCCAAAATAAAAGTTTGTGTTTACATAATATATGTGGGTGCACTGTGTATAATTATTATTTATATATATATATATATGTGTGCATGTGTGTGTATTTATATATATAAAATAATTATACATAGTGCAGCCACATATATTATGTAAACACAAACTTTTACTTTTATTTTGGATGAGATTAATCGCGATTAATCGTTTGACAGCCCTAATTATTATTAATATAATAATTAGTAATAATAAAATTACTAAAATTAATAATAATAATTTATATATATATATATATATATATATACATACACACATACATACACAATAATAGTTATTTATATATATATATATATATATATATATATATATATATATATATATATTACAATTATATTTATTATAATTGTTTTATATAGATTATTATAACTATTATATAATTAAATAAAATAATTATATAATTATAATAAATATACTTATTATAATTACTATTATGTAGAAAATAATTAACTAAAGGTTAACTATGCCTGTTATTACTCAAGTTAAATACTGTGTGTATATATATATATATATATATATATATATATATATATATATATATATATATATATATATATATATATAAAATAACAATTATAATTACAATGTATTATTTTATATAGATTATTATAATTATGTAATATAATATATAATTAAATATACAATTACAATAAATATTATTAATATTATCATGTGGAAAATAATTAACTAACTTTAAGATTGATTGTAACTGTCTACAATGAAAAATAATAATAAAGCACAGCTCTTGACCAATCAGAATCAAGGATTTGAACTAACCGTTTTATAAATATATATATATATATATATATATAAACTAATCATTTAATTATTTACAACGAGACCAAAACAAAAAAAAAGTTTTTTTGGACCCCATTGACTTTCACTGTATTGACCAACACAGCTGAAACAGTCTGTTAAGATTCTGTGTAAGTACCACACTGACCTCATCAGATCCATCAGAACAGTCGTTTTGTCCATACACAGCGTTGGCTAGCGTCACGCAGCCCCCTCCAACACAAACGTACTCGTTCTGACCACATGACGTAGGCCGAGCTGCATAGAAACACAAAATAAAGACTTCAAACCACAAATAATCTTCCATTAAAGAATCCTCTCAAATCCATCTATAATAAGACATGTCAATCTACATGTCCTGGGACAATACGTTCTTTGAAAGCTTCTGTATCAGCACACGTGATTCACTGCTGTAGAACGGCACAGACTGAAATGAACTGAGCTGCAGATTCGGTCAGTAAGAGGTTGTGAGAGATTTCTGGCTGCACTTTTTGAAGTGTTTTCAGCAGCATTAATATTAATCGGAGGGTAAAATTCCCTGACTTGCCTTGAGTCGCAGGGAAAGAGAGAAAAAAGGGGAGAGACTGTGAGAGCTTTCTGAATGCATCTCCAGTGGTCCTTACGATCAGAATAATTCACTCTGAGGTTCCAGGCGTGGTATGTACTCAGGTACCCTGAGCTGAGCAGAGCTAAAACACAAAGCTGAAATATTCACGACGAGGGCCAAGAAAGTGGAGGAAGACCTCAACTTAAAAAAAGAGAAGTACTTCAAGTGTCTTGGGGTTAAAATAACAGATGAAGTTGAGGTTTGGAAAATGCATAATTCTGAGTTCTTGGGTATTCTTGACTTCTTTAGCTTTAGATGGAAGTTTTATAATATAAATAAAATAAAGTTACTTTTCCCCATTTATTGACCTCTGCTGTAGAAAAATGAATTTGCATTTCCTTTAGCCTGAGGCTTATTCATTTCACTTTTGGTGTCAACGGGCTTTTACATTTGCCAAAAATAGAACATCAACAAGGCGCTGAAAGCATTCTTTAGAAATGTTGGCCAATATTGATAGGATAGCATCTTGCAGGAGATTTGTGGGATGCACATCCAGGGCACGAAGCTCCTGTTTCACCACATCCCAAAGATGCTCTATTGGGTTGAGATCTGGTGACTGTGGGGCCATTTAAGTACAGTGAACTCATTGTCATGTTCAAGAAACCAATTTGAAATGATTCAAGCTTTGTGATATGGTACATTATCCTGCTTGATGTAGCCATCAGAGGATGGGTACATGGTGGCCATAAAGGGATGGACATGGTCCAGAAACAATGCTCAGGGTAGGCCGTGCCATTTAAACAATGCCCAATTGGCACTAAGAAGCCTAAAGTGTGCCAAGAAAACATTCCCAACACCATTACACCACCACCACCAGCCTGCACAGTGGTAACAAGGCATGATGGATCCATGTTCTCATTCTGTTTACGCCAAATTCTGACTCTACCATCTGAATGTCTCAACAGAAATCGAGACTCATCAGACCAGGCAACATTTTTCCAGTCTTCAACTGTCCAATTTTGGTGAGCTCTTGCAAATTGTAGCCTCTTTTTCCTATTTGTAGTGGAGATGAGTGGTACCCGGTGGGGTCTTCTGCTGTTGTAGCTCATCCGCCTCAAGGTTGTGCCGTGTTGTGGCTTCACAAATGCTTTGCTGCATACCTCGGTTGTAACGAGTGGTTATTTCAGTCAAAGTTGCTCTTCTATCAGCTTGAATCAGTCGGCCCATTCTCCTCTGACCTCTAGCATCAACAAGGCATTTTCGCCCACAGGACTGCCGCATATTGGATGTTTTTCCCTTTCACACCATTCTTTGTAAACCCTAGAAATGGGTTTAGAACATGTTCCTCGTATTGAACCGTTAGGTACGAGGCTTTCGTTTGAGTTTTCGGTACATAACACACAACACATAACACATACATAACACATTTTTGAACCTAACGGTTAGTTGGACCATTTTTCCTGCCGATCAAAATTTTGTTATTTCAAATGTAGGAGCGTCACACGTGGCAAGCGCGCTCATAATGTAAGAGACGCTGGCGTGACTACAACATTGCCCAACATCAATTGGCAAATGTAATGTAAGCGGAACAAAACTGAGCTACTCGTTATTGTGTGGTTGACGGACCATTTATCAGTTTGGACCAATGCACCATGAGCCGATCTTGATCATCAGCACAGTTACTACACAGCCAAATCCAGTAAAGAAAACATTTTAATTCGCCACTGAAGCAATAACATCGCTGCGAGATCTAGTGAGAAACATTCACATTTCTCCGTTATTAACGGATCAAACAGCGCTGACGTGGAAACCAGGAAGAAACATTGTGCCATGAATGAACTAATCAGTGTCCACAGATCAGCAACATTCACCATGGATTCACTGTATAACACTACTGTAATCATTGAAGTTTGGCAGGAATAGTGAATGCTTTCAAGTAACATCACGTCAGTTTTATTTTGACATTATGAATACAATTGCTGCCCTCAAATGTTAATCTAAACTAAAATAAACCTTTGTTTATAACTGCTACAATATTACATTTTATTACATTTCTGTTTTGTTTTATAAGCTTCCTAAGAAAAGTCAAGTATAGCTCCATCATTGCTAAAAGTTAAAAAATATCCCACTTTATGATGCTTGTTTTAATAAAAAACTAAATAAAAAAAATAAATCAAGGAAATTGGCATTTCTTTCTTTTTGATGCATCAGAAACGTACCTAACCGAAACCGTGACACAAGTGTATCGTCATCGAACCGAACCGTGAATTTTGTGAATCGTTGCACCCTACCCTATCTATCACGACCAATTCGATACCGAATTCGACGAATGATTAGAAAGTGGCTAATTCGTACTAATTCGTACGACCTCACTCGTACGATTTTGTCTAAACCCACGTGATGGATACGAATTCATTTGAATTGGCCAACTTGTAAAATATGTACCGATTTTAGCAAAACCGTTACTAATTCGATACGAGTGAGGTCGTATGAATTGTTACAGAATTAGCCACCTTGTAAAATTCATATGAATTCCCATGAGATCAGGCTGTTACACCCCTAATATATTAATATATATATATATATATATATATATATATATATATATAGACACAAATTTGAAAACAATACCATTCTTGTCCTACTTTAATGAACTTTTTTTATCCACTTCAAATGTTGACTACTGTATGTATAGCTCAACATGTCTGGAGGCTGTGGTTCTGTCTTAAATAGATCTCATTTTAAATTGAAAGCTCTGGGGAAGAGCGTAGCTGGCATTGATACCATAGAGGATGTGAATATTAAAAATCCATCTTGAGTAAGTGGATTTGCCATCTGTTCCTCAAGAAGACATGAAAAGGGAGATGAGAGGAAGATATTTTGTCTTACATTTTTGCAGTGAAAACGGTACAGGTACAGTAGAATGTTCTGGTTGCACTTAAAAAAAAACAAAAAAAAAAAACAAAAAAACATACATACTTCTTTATAGCAACCTCATATAAAATATAGACTGTGCCGGAGTATCAGCAGAAGTACGGTACTTGTACTGAGTGTACTTTAGCAGCAGATTTAGACTCAAAGGACTGACGATGAGGGACAGAACAGAGCAGTTCCCTGGGACGAAAATTCAAGCGTGACATTTAAATGCGGTTCGTTAACAGCGGATGACAAATGTGGGGTCATTTTGCTGTTAGTTTTAAGCAGTAGAGGCTTAGCGGTTATAAATGAAGGCAGCGTCACAGGGTTTGAGGTCGTGCAGATATTTCCAGTCTCTATTGTGTAGCTGGAGGCTTGTGATTCCCTTTGGATAAAAGAAATCCTCTCGATGACATGTGATTATAGGAGCTGTCTCGGGCCAGCTTTGATGGGCTCTGGGTCCGTTTGCATTATTTAAAGAGTGTGTTAAAGCAGCTAACCTGTCATAGCGGTGTTGGCAGGGCTACAGTTGGCCTCGTCCTCCCCGGTTTTGCAGTCTTCTTGTCCATCACAGAGCCATTTGACTGAGATACAGAGATGATTCAGGCACTGGAACTGATCCTCTGAGCAGTGGCTCTCACAGCCTCTCTGAAAACACATGTGCAGGATGTCAGGATGTGAGATTAACCATGTGTGATAATAGTGCGATTGACGAATGTGGCTCTTGAAACCTCGTCAGAGTTCTCGGTGCAGTCGAAGTTCGCCGTCGCATCGGAAACGTGAGGAGATGCACTCTCCGTTGGCGCAGATGAAATTTTTCGAGTTACATGTTACTGGCTCTATAAAGAGAAAGACATAAATGGATTTAGAATTTGGACTTCTTTCACTATTGGAAAGCAGGAGTGTGGACTGTGCAAGCTGAATAAGCATTTGGCAGCAGTAAAACAAACAAACAAATGGCTAACAGTTTTTTTTCTGTTGTTATGAACAGCAAGACACATCCAGACTTACTTTGGTGAGATTTGGCAGGAAGCCTGTGAAATGACAGAGAGAATGTGAAAATGAGAGAGAGATAGAGAAAGTTAAACAAAATTAAAAACAAAACAGGCGGAATTGGCAAACAAACAACAGACAGAAAAGGAAGACAGACATCAAAAGGAAGAAAAAGAGACAAAGAATTAAATAAATGCAAACAAACAAAAGGTAGACAGACAGATAAAAATAAATAAAAGACAGAAATAAAGAAATAAAGTATAAAATTACTAAAAAAGACATGCAGAACAAATAAATGAGCAAAAGTGAACAAATAAATGACAGAAAAAAGGAAATGAATAAAAAGAAAGACAGAATAAGAAAATAAATTACAGATGAAATCAACAATTTAGAAAGAAAGGCCAAGTACAAGAAAGACAGAGATAAAATGATAGAATGACAGAAATAAAGAAAGACAAAGAATGAGTAATAACACACTGTAAAAAATATTGTCTGGTTTTACTTAAAAAATAAGTAACCTGGTTGCCTTAAAATTTTAAGTTGATTGAAATGGAAAAAGTGAGTTAATACAATAAAGGAGACTAATTTAATCAAACCGAAACTCAAAATAATAAGTTATCTGAACTAGCCTAAATGAATTATTTAAGTTGATTTGACAAAACAAAAAATGTTGTGATGACAAATCTTTGAAAATATTTTTTTACAGTGAGAAACAAACATGAAAATAAATGAAACTATGTAAAAAAAAAGAATAAACAAAAAAAAAACTATTAAAAGACTAAAGGTACACAGAACAAACAAACAAAAGAAAAAAAGATACAAAAAAGTAAGAAACAAGCAAATGAAAGAACAAAAACAGACCGAAATGAAACAAACGAAAGATCCATAGAAGAAAGAAAAGATGACAGATAGCTCAGAATGAACAAATTAAAGCTACAAAATGAAAAACAAACAAATGAAATAAGAAGGACAGAATGAACAAATGAAAGATACAAAAAAGGAATAAACAAATAAACAAACGAAAGAGAACAAAAAACTGACAGAATGAACAAACAAAAGATTCATAGAAGAAAGAAAGATGAAAGAGTCAAGAATGAGAACGAACAAACAAAAGATTCATAGAAGAAAGAAAGATGAAAGAGTCAGAATGAACAAATGAAAGCTACAAAATGAAAAACAAACAAATGAAATAAGGACAGAATGAACAAATGAAAGATACAAAAAGGAATAAACAAATAAACAAATGAAAGCACAAAAAACTGACAGAATGAACAAACGAAAGAGTTCATAGAAGAAAGATGAAAGATAGTCAAGAATGAACAAATGAAAGCTACAAAATTAAAAACAAACAAATGAAATAAGAAGGACAGAATGAATGCATATATGAATAGATACTAGTGCACCAGGATCATAAAGTGTTACCGAAATGAACAAATTAATAAACTGAACAATCAAAAAAAGGTTGAAAGAAAGAAAGAAAGAAAGAAAGGAAGGAAGGAAAGAAAGAAAGAAAGAAAGAAAGAAAGAAAGAAAGAAAGGAAGAAAGAAAGAAAGAAAGAAAGAAAGAAAGAAAGAAAGAAAGAAAGAAAGAAAGAAAGAAAGAAAGAAAGAAAGAAAGAAAGAAAGAAAGAAAGAAAGAAAGAAAGAAAGAAAGAAAGAAAGAAAGAAAGAAAGAAAGAAAGAAAGAAAGAAAGAAAGAAAGAAAGAAAGAAAGAAAGAAAGAAAAGAAAGAAAGAAAGAAAGAAAGAAAGAAAGAAAGAAAGAAAGAAAGAAAGAAAGAAAGAAAGAAAGGGAGCACAAATCTCCTTGATCACAGTAAGTGAGTGCTGCTGTGTGACTCCTCTAACTCTATTATCAGAGTCTCTGCATCCGGGCTCAGCGCTCTACACATTATCTGTTCTGACATCACCACTCCACGAGCCAATCAGGAGCCTTGATATCCTCCCACTGATGATCCTGTGTGAGGCTCTTAAGGTGAAAAGAAGTCTGTTTTCCCATTCAGCAAGTGAGCAAATACACCAGGCTGAACACACATACACTTCAGAGCGGAAATTCATCTCTAGATTAGTAGATGACAGTGTATTCATTTCAGCACATCTCAAAATGTAAGCTTGAGTCTAACAAACACTCTCCAGTAGCCAGTGTTCATTAAGATTGTTTAAACATCCTCTAGGAAACGTTGCATGCTGATGTGCATGAATACATAACATGTTTCTATTAGCGTCTGTTGTGATGTATCAGTGAGGGATCTGAGAGCTTGATTTTAATTGAAAGAGATGGAGAGACTGATAGTAAAAGGATGAGAGAGAGTATGGAGACTGAGAAGAGCATGAACTGAGAGTGAAATTTAATTGCACACAAACCCACAGCTCATAAAATCTACACATCTGACATGACAGCTGGGAAACCTTCAACATCATTTGATATTTAGTAAATAATGCTGAGACAACAGTTACTTTAAACTGACATTGATTTGTTACCAGTACTTTGTGTACCCACTAAAGTTTTAAACAAACACCAACTGAGTAGGTCTAAAGCGCAAGGAAAAGGAAGGGAAGTGGAAGAGAGGATGAATTAGGACAAAAAAAGGAAAGAGAAAGAAAGGGAAAAGAAACCAAGGGTAAACATAAAATGCAAAGTAAAGGTAAATGAAAGTAAGGAGAAAAACAGAGAGGAAAGGGAAAGGGAAGAAACAAGGGACAAAATCAAACCAAACTAAACAAAATGAAAAAGGGGAAAAGGAAAGGGGGAAGCATTACGGCCAAAGAAACAGACAAACGATGAAAAGAAATGAAAAACAGGAAGAACATGAAAAAGGAAGGAGATGAGAAAGTTAAGGAAGTATTTGAAAAACAGATGGGAAACAGAATGGGAAGAGCATGATTTGAAGGAAAGGAAGGGAAGAGAATGAAGATTGGAAAAGGGGAAGCAGAGATGGAAAGAAAATGTCAAATAAAAGTAAACTAAAAAAGTAAGGAAGTGTAAAAAGGCAAATGTTGAAAAAGGAAAAACAGATTGGAAAGGAAGAGGGAAAAGGATGAACACTAAGAAGAGGAAGGGGAGGGGGAAAGGGAAATGAAGGTAAACGAAAAGGAAAAAAAAGATGAAAATGTATGGAAAAAAGGAGGATTCAAATGAAACAATGAAAGATAGAGAGAGAAAATGAAGTACAGACAACAAGCAAGAAAGAAAAACAGGAAGAACATGAAAAGGGAAGGAGATAAGAAAGTAAAGGAAGTATTTGAAAAACAGATGGGAAACAGAATGGGAAGAACATGATTTGAAGGAAAGGAAGGGAAAGTGAATAGAGAAATGGAAAAGGGGAAAGAGATGGAAGAAAATGTCAAATGAAAGTAAACTAATAAAGTAAGGAAATGTAAAGGCAAATATTGAAAAAAGGAAAAACAGATTGGAAAGGAAAGGGAAAAGGATGAACACTAAGAAGAGGAAGGGGAAGGGGAAAGGGAAAATGAAGGAAACGAAAGGAAAAAAATGAATGGAAAAAGGAGGATACAAATGAAACAATGAAAGATAGAGAGCGAAAATGAAGTACAGACAAAGCAAGAAAGGAAGGAAATAAGAAAGTAAAGGAAATATTTGGAAAACAGATGGGAAACAGAATGGGAAGAACATGATTTGAAGGAAAAGAAGGGGAAAAGAATAGAGATTGGAAAAGAAAAGGGAAGGAGAATGGAAGAAAATGTCAAATAAAAGTAAAACTAAAAGGTAAGGAAATGTAAAGGCAAATGTAGAAAAAGGAAAAACAGATTGGGAAAAGGAAAGGGAAAAATATAAACACGAGGAAAAGGAAGGAATGGAAAAAAAATATGAAATAAAATGAAAAGGAAAAAAAATAATGGAAAAAAGGAGGATACAAATGAAACAATAAAAAGATGACAGAGAGAAAAGCAAAGAAAGAAAGTAAAACAGGAAGAACGGGAAAAGGAAGGAAATGAGAAAGTAAAAGGAAGTATTTGAAAAACAGATGGGAAACAGAATGGGAAGAACATGATTTGAAGGAAAAAGGAAGGGGAAAGAGAATAGAGATTGGAAAAGAAAAAGGGAAGGAGAAAACTAAAGGAAATGAAAGGCAAATGTAGAAAAAGGGAAAAGGATGAACTCAAGGAAGAGGAAGGGAAAGGGAAATGAAAATAAAATGAAAAGGAAGTAAAGATAAAACAGAGGAAGAACAGCACCAGTAAGTTGAGGTGGAACAGCAAAGGAAAAGGAAAGGGAAGTGTATTAATGAGGTGGCAATCATGCTCACATTTTCTTCTGCAAGAACGAGTGTGACTTACATCATCAAGTTTTGAGGAAGTGATGGCAGAGGCTCTGTAATCTAGTAAATGATTGGTCAACGAACTCGACAAACCACAGCGACGGCAAACACACATCACTGTTCATCAAGGGAGCTCCATGCCGCAAGCAATCGAACCACAACCATTAAAAACAAATCACAGATCAGGGTGAGAGATCGATTCTGCCATTCAGTGGAACACGTCCTCGCTAACTGTCAATCAACGTCACAGGCCTGACAAACATATACAGCTGCACTCCAGCGGACGCTAGCTTAGCAACATGCCAAGAGGACAAGAAAAATACCTGTCTGCATTTCGGGAAATTGATATAATCGCTACCCCGGCCGACACATAAACTTCCCCAGCAATCAACCGACAATCTCATTCTCACGCTGTTTCTCTCTTACACTCGCGTTTCGAAAGTGTGAAGAAAGAGGCTCAAGATGCAGTTGAAGTGTGATGAGATCCACTGGGCATCAGGAGCTCTTTGACTAGTGGAGAACTTGTTCTGTCTACATAATGACCCAAACATCAGGGGACTATAGGGAATAAACATGGAGATTTGAGACAACAGGCACACACACACACACACACACACAAGAAGCACAATGATTTTTGTGAGACATTTTTTGAGACTCTGTGTACTAAATAAAAAGATGGCTCACACAGTGCCACACACAGACGCATCACCCTAGCTTTTAAGTCTCTCTCTGAAGACCCAACATCTATGTGCCACACACTGAGGAGCGTGATATGAATCCAATTTAGTTGTTTTCAGAAACCCTGCTGTGTAGTAGAGTGTGTCTAGTTGCCGAGTGTGATAAGAGAAATATGTGAAAGCTGCATGTAGTTAAATATCAGAGAACTCAGATGTCAAAGACAACGAGCATGATTTCAGCATTTAACTAAACTATAGTAAACATCACAGCACAATGAAACTAAATAACAAAACCGCACAATTAAGCTAAACTAAACAAATGACAAGAGTGAAACTATTATAAATTACAAAAAAAACAGAACAGTTAAAATAAATCTAAACAATACAGAACAAACGAAGTAAACTAAACTTAACGTCTTAACAACACACAACTAGAACAGCACAACAAAACAAATCTAAACTACACAGAACAATGAAACAAAATAATAACACAACACACAATGTAACTAAATTAAGTGAAAAACTCAAAAAAAAAAATAACAACATAGGACAATGCAATTAACTAAGCAGCACAAATAAACTTAACACTGCATAACAAAACTAAACTAAACGACAAAAACTAAACAGCAGCCCAACAAACTTTAACTAAACAACGAAGTGGTAAAACTAAAGCACAACAAAACGAACCAACAAAACAAACTAAACAACAGCACAACAAATCTAAACTAAACAACAAAACAGTGACACTAAACAACAGCACACAAAACTTTAACTAAACAACAAAGCGGTGAAACTAAAAGCACAACAAAACGAAACAACAAAACAAACTAAACAATAGCACAACAAATCTAAACTAAACAACAAAACAGTGAAAATAAACAACAGCACACCAAGCTTTAACTAAACAACGAAGCGGTGAAACTAAAACACCGCACAACAAAACTAAACAAAACAAAATAAACAACAGCCCAACAAACTTTAACTAAACAAAGCGGTGAAACTAAACACAGCACAACAAAACAAACTAAACAACAGCACAACAAAACAAAACTAAACAACAAAACGTGAAATTAAACAACAGCACACCAAACTTTAACTAAACAATGAAGGAGTGAAACTAAACACAGCACAACAAAACTAAACAAAACAAACTAAACAACAGCCTAACAAACTTTAACTAAACAACGAAGCAGTGAAACTAAACACAGCACAACAAAACTAAACAAAACAAACTAAACAACAAAACGTGAAATTAAACAACAGCACACCAAACTTTAACTAAACAACGAAGCAGTGAATACTAAACACAGCACAGCACAACAAAACTAAACAAAACAAACTAAACAACAGTCCAACAAACTTTAACTAAACAACGAAGCGGTGAAACTAAAGCACAACAAAACAAAACAACAAAAACTAAACAACAAATCTAAACTAAACAACAAAACAGTGAAACGAAACACAGCACAACAAAACTAAACAACAAAACAAACTAAACAACAGCACAACAAATCAAAACTAAACAACAAAACAGTGAAACTAAACAGCACACCAAACTTTAACTAAACAACGAAGCGGTGAAACTAAACACAACATAACAAACTAAACAACAGCCCAACAAATCTAAACTAAACAACAAAACAGTGAAACTAAACAACAGCACACAAAGAACTAAACTAAACAACGAAGCGGTGAAACTAAAACAACAGCCCAACAAAACTAAACAACACCACAACAAAACAAAA
>JAQIUQ010002131.1:62500-92112 GCA_030378365.1 Hybognathus amarus
GACATTTCTACATTTCTTAACGAGAATAATTAGAAATAGTGCTTAAAATAATAATAATAACTGATGCTAATGCCATTATTTCATTTTAGTATAGGCTAAAACCTAAAAAAAAATTATATTTACTAAAAATCCAAAAGATTATTGTACTGTATTGTAAAAATTATACTCAACATTACTGAACTATAAAAATAAAATACAATTTATTCATAATTAATATTTAACAATAGTATTATACTTAAATAATTTGTCTGATTACTTTAATAATTATTTAAAAATATTAAAAAGTAAAATTCAATATTTCAATGAATTAATTTAATTACTATGTGAAATAAAAAATAAAAAATTCTAACCCTGCATTCTAACCGAGTCCATTGCACTCAGTCTTTTGTTTTGAAAAAAAAAAAAACATTTCCAATGTCTATGTCCATTAAAACTCCTGGTCCCCTTTTCATCTCAGTCAACCTATCAATAGGTTGATGTCTTCTTTGAATATTATGCATTCACCCGTGAATGCTTCTCATCTTAATATCTTGTTAGGAAATGACTTGTTTTCAATAAGATGTAAGCAAGTTATTGATTATTTAGAAGATGAAGCTCCACTCTTCTTATAGACATTCAGCACTTAGAAAGAACCTCATGTTTAAAGATCAATACATTATGGCTGGGTAAATGTGAATATCCTCTCAATGATACAAAGTGCACAAGTGTGCTGAGTACCTAGGGGAATACATTCTTTCCAGAATAACAATATCATCCAAGAATTAATTCCATAGGAATTCCGTAACGTTATTCCAGCGCACACGCAGAAACACTCATCGTTACGGAAGAAAATAACCACATTGAGGACTATAGGCTTTTGAGACTGAACCTAATAATCCTCACAATTTCTTCAATATTCAACTATATAAATAGTGTGCAATTATATAAAATAAAAATAATATAAAAAATTAAAACAAATTAAAATATTGTAATTTTAAAGTATACAGTTATAAAAAATAAAATAATGATTGAAAATAAAATAATCAATTTAAATAAAAACTTTATGATAGGAAAAACAAATAAATAAAAAACTACTTAAAACATTGTAATATATCAGATCAAATTATGTAAGCAGTAAGGTTCAAGAGGCTGCGCTCTATCATGAAAAGTAACGGCTGAAGGGCGCTGTTAGAGTCGTTCAGCCGTTACTTACGCACTAGCCTCGAGTATCTTATTGTAGGGATGCACCGATATGCCAATTTTGGCTGATACCGATAACCGATAATTCTTTATATTTGAAAGCCGATAAACGATATATTGGCCGATAAATCTAAATCCAATTTTTTAGACAATTTTTAAGAGCCTGATTATAAAAAAGTGTCCTCATTTAAAGTCAAGATACAAACACAATTATGATGTTCTTATTTTAATGTTGCGTAGCCGATATGACAGACGTGCGCTGCACATTTTGCACTTTAACTGGATTTTCCTTTTTTAAAGTGATTTCAATTGTATTTTAAGTAATTTAAAAGCATCATGTTGAACAGTGCACATCTAAAGTGCCTCAGCTGAAGGAAATAATACATTATTTATCGGCTTTTAGATATTGGCTAAATGTTCTTGTTGGGCCGATAACGATAACATTAAAAATGATCATATATCGGCCGAATACCGATAATGTGGCTGATATATCATGCATCGCTGTTTAATTGCTTTTATAAAACAGTTACCACACAATAAAAATATTAAAGTGAAAACTTTCATGAAGTAAAATCACTAAAAGCCTTTCTTCCGCTAGAAAAAAATAGTCCCTGACCGTGAGCAGCAACAACGTTCCAATGCGTTGGCTTAGAAAGCTTAAATAAAAACAAAATAGGAACTGCATTATTGCGCAGTGATAAATAGAACCGTTGGGTGAAGCGGTTTTATCATGAATAAAGCACAGCTATTGACCAATCAGAATCAAGGATTGGAACTAACCGTTTAATAAATATATTTATACAACTTTGCAGTGCGTTTTTGTCTCATTGCACCCTACCAGGCAACGTTATGTATAATATATAATTTAAATGTTTATTTTGGTGACTAAGACAGCTTCGATATGCTTTAAAGGAGAATTCTGCAGTGGAAAACTTTCTTAAAAGTCCTAAATGGCAAAATTACAAAGTTCAGCTAACATTTTTCTTGCGGTGCACTAAACGTTCCCTTGTAATGAATGCCAGAGTGTTCCCTTGGAGAAGTAAAATGGTAAGATTCAGTGCTGGACAGAAAATGGACAGCACTTATGAAAAGTAGTTCGGATTGATATCAAGTTAAAACGATTTAGAAGACAATTTGTCACGGCTAGATGCCACATACTTGCCATTACAAGGCTGAACTGAGAGACGTTACTAGCAATCACATGAACACAAAATAAATTGCCAGAAAATATCTATAAAAACCTATTTTAATTATTTTATTAAAGTAATTACATTTGAAATATGATAGCTATAATAGTTTGATTGTAATGTTTTCAATATAGTTGTAATACGGTTCAACTTTTTTCTTTTTTTCCAAATTATTCATAGTAATTAATTAGAAAATAAAACAAATATTACACAATATTTATGTGTGGCAGGTATTTTTATACTTATTAAAGTATCACATCATTAGTTTAGCATGATACATCAACTTCTCGAGGAGAAACGTCAAAGCAATGAACCTTTTCCCCAGAAAACACACTTTGTCTACAAGCCAAAGCAGCTGCTGTACTTCAATCCAGTTCTCATTACAGAGGAACACTGCTCTTTAAAAACCGAGGAAAACCAAATAATCTGCATAATTATAGCACACTAAATGTTCCATTCTGGGCCCGACGGAGAAGGCTAATCGGTTAGCTGCTCATAAAGCAAACACAATGCAACCTGACAACCCTCGCCCTGAGAACACGTTAGCGCTTGGTTGGACAGTTTTCGGCAAAACGTCTCTCAGCGCACTAGCTTATCCAAGATTAGACTATAAACTCCAAGAACTCGGTTATGAAAGCGATCTTTATTCATCTGAGTCAGCCCTCTGGGTGAGCAGTCAGGTGCAAAAATTAAAGCAAATGGGATGTTTTAGGAATTTGCACTGCATTTTAACGAGGATATTTCTGGACGTGATGATGAGCGTGAGGTGATGCGCGACGACGTCGACGGACTCACCGCAGTTGGCCTCGTGCGAGCCGTCGGCGCAGTCGGGGTCCTCGTCGCACACCCACAGCTTGGAGATGCAGTGCATTGTGGACTTGCATTGAAACTGGGACGGCGAGCAAGTGTTCTCGGCTGGAGGAATAAGGACATCATGTGATCAAAACTTTGACAAGATAAACCACAAGTTTTTTACTCATATCCAAAAGTTGCTGAGCCTTTA
The DNA here is from genome assembly GCA_030378365.1 of Hybognathus amarus. Lineage (NCBI taxonomy): Eukaryota > Metazoa > Chordata > Actinopteri > Cypriniformes > Leuciscidae > Hybognathus > Hybognathus amarus. Next base: position 65,870 of record JAQIUQ010002131.1, read on the forward strand.
TTCTACTCAACGCTTTATGAAACACCAGGAGGGAGTAGAAACATAAAGAATCAGTAACAGGCTGCAGAATACGGTCCTTTAATCTCACCACAACACCTCAGAAATAAATTCATGGATTGAGCGTAATAGCAGGAACGTTACTCGCAGCAGGCGATTTGAAGTCCGACAGTGATTGTCTCGCAATTGATTGTATATAAAGAGGTGAATTTGCACACAAGTTCTGCTTTGATGGCTGTCAGCGGTGGAGCTTTAAATGAGAGGAATTAAGAGTAAGGATTTCTTAGAGAGGGGTTTTGGTGCACTCTCGGCATTGTAAAACACTCGCTCCTTGAGAGGTTAGTGGTGTTTTTTACTATATAATGATCTATCGCTGCATAAACATGGCTATTATTTTCCACATAATGCATGTGATTGCTAGCTTTCTTTTGAATTTGAGGTTAAATTATGGTTCAAATATAAAACATATCCCTGGATAGTTTTTATAAGGTTCACCTGGATTCATTTTAAAGAGCCCCTATCATAGCATTTGAAATGTTCCTATTTTTGTTTTGGGAGTTCCCAAAAACAGTTTAACGTGCATGCAAGGATAAAAAACACTTTATTTGTCTTATAATATGCATTTATTTTTAACTGATTTGCTCAACGACTCCCAAATGATTCGTTCGACGATTCATTTTCCCAAACACCTCCTTTGAGTGACGCGAATCTGCGGCGATTGGTCAAATGACCCAGTCAGTTGTTATTGGTAAACCGTAGGCAGAGATTGTCGGAAACGGAACACCCATCACCATTAATAGATTATAGCTTGTCAAGTGTTGTATTCAGTGTATGAACATACGTGTCAGAAAAAGTGCACTTTCCACACGGTCCCTTACTTCGCGTGTCCGTCAGAGGCGAGCTTTCCACGGCGAAACTCACATTGCGGCTTTTGGGGCAGGGCTTATTATTAAGAGCGAAGTCATATTTGGCTAAGTCGTTTAGGAGGTAATTGCCATTTTTCAATGAATGTCTGGTGAATATCAAAAACAAAACTAACTTTACCCCGCTTAGAAGCTGCAGACGGAGTGTACACAGCATGCTACAGAAAACATAACACACTGTAAACCCTAACGGTCAAAATAATTAATTGGTTTGAGTAGGACAAACTTAAATTCAACGAATTAGTTCAGTCAAATTAATTTTTATGAGTATTTAGCACTTTCTTTTTCTTTCAAGTTCACAGAACTGATATATTTTAAGTAAACTGAACTGTTTCATTGTTTTGAGTTTTATGAAATTATTTATTTTAATTTAGACGAACTTAAGTTTAACTGAAACGGCTGGGATATCTATTTCCCAGCATGCTTTGCCGATGGCACTCGAAAGAGAGTGTAAATGCTAAAATTAAGTGCAATATAATGTTTTTTTTTGTGTAAGATTAATGTTAAGTGTGAGATTTAGTAGTGATTAATGTTTTGTTATGCTAATTTAGAAGAATTTCTGTTAATGTTGGCTTTAGGATAGTTACCATCATGGTGACAAGTGGTGCATTCAGCTTGATTTGAGAGCAAATTATCCCTTTATATTATTACACTCATACAGCAAGTGCTTCTGTGCTTGTAAGTGCTTATAACATACTGTTTCTAATATGTTAGCATTTACTACGTCAGCAGATTAGCCTTTAAAGCTAATTAAGTTTATACTATTAAAAGTGATTTGAGTTCTGCCAACTTATTCGGGTTTACAGTGTACTTCATAGATTTAAGTTATAGTAACTAATTAGTACTATTAACTTTATTTACCTTAACAATAAGTTATTGAGTTACTTGGAAACAAATCAAATATTGTTTTATGCTTAAATTGTTTGAGTTAATAAACTTAAATGATTTAAGGCAATTGGTTTCCTCAAACGTTTTGAGTTGAACTAACTCATCAGGTTTTACAGTGCAGCAAACATTATTAATATTACTTACAGATTGTGATTCTAAAGGAGGACGAACCTGATCCATAAACATTGGATACTGAACCCTCCTTCGGAAAAAACCGGCTTGCGAATCCACATTTGAATTCATTTATGTTTTTGAATGATTCGTCATTTAAATGATGAGAACACAAGGTTCAGGGCTATACTGTTGTGGTATCAATTCCAAATATGAACTCTAACCACTAGCCATGTTTCCATTGACACGTTTTTATCCGAATTAAGTGATATTGAATGAAAAATGCCTTATGGAAACAGTAAAATTTGATGAAATTTCATGAAAATCGACTCAAATGAAATACGATCGGTCTCATCGGATTTTCTCTTGATCGATATACGGCTAATGCGATAAAAGCTGATGGAAACGTTATTTGCCGAATAAATAATGAATTGCGATTAAGTTTTATGACTTTTTATGGTTGCAACACGAATATCAGCGAATCAGCGACCCCTTCTCGCAAACATTATCCCATACATATGTCGCTATCAGCTGGCACATACCGGTAAGCATTATTAGGCTTCAACTTGTGAAATACTTGATCATTTGTTGGTAGATGGCGCGATCCGTTTTGTCTACCAAAACTTTGTTCGCAAAAGTTTGCTTGAATGTTGTTCGATTCAGTGCGAAAATGAATGGAAACACCTTAAAATGTCTCAAATCAATTTGATATACCAATTTGATCGCAAAACAGCATGTGACGTCATTACGTACAGGTTTTTATTCGCTTTAAAGCCGTTTGATGGAAACACACTTTCACCAGCTTTATTCGCATGTGTTTTTTTACCGAACTTCAGATAATTCGATTGACAAGTAGATGGAAACATGGCTTCTGATTCTTCACATGCTCGTTCCTGGACAATGAAAACAAGTGGCTGAACTGTCTGCGTGCGCAGTTGTTGGGAGCGGCCAATGAGCTAATCTATGTCACAACGAAACAGCTAATGACTCGTTTCAAAAACAATTCATTTCATAGACTCATAGTCGACTCTCACTTTTGAAGGAGAATAACTTTATATACGGTGCACTTTCAGGTATAAATCTTTGCAGGATGTTTTCATTTCCTTTGCACACTAGATGAACAGTCATTTTCAAAAATCCAAGATAGGTGCTCTTTAAACATTTCAAGGCATGATTCATTCATGATAAAACAAGTCAAACGAGATTGAGCCCAGGTGGCACTACCCACAGTTTCTTCCCCTCACATCTCTGTTTTCAGAGCGCTAAGCTAAGCCTAGACCCGGCGGTACAGCGTCAATCCTGACCCACAGCGTTCTCCCTCCTTGGAGGGGGAGGTCTAAAGCCAGCCTCTAATGCCATGCTCCATATGTGATTATCCCTGTTAAACCCTCCCTCTGTTTGGCTAATCAGTGCCCTGGGCTGAGCTCAGCTCCCCTGGATCCAAGACACTGTCAGACCTCCTCAAAAGCCTCTTAGAGTTCAGGGGACCCTACAGGCTCCATCCCATGCAACGCTGTTAATGATTTTCCTCGTTTTTAACTGCTATCTTTCTGATTCTCTCTCGGAAAAGATAGACAGCTTCTCTTCTTCGCTCCCCCATGAGGGGCGTACCAGCGCCGGGTGTCTTATCAAAACCCAGCCAGATGCTCAACTCCGGGGAGGAGAGAGAAATTAGGCCCCTGCTGTGGCTTCAAATGAAGGATTCTGATCTGAGAGAAGCCAATAACTACATTCTGAGGACATACAGAAAGAGATTGAAGCACAAATCTAGCTTTTTTTAAGGAACAAGCGATAACGTTCATGGTAGGTCTAATTTAAACCCCTGAGAGAGAAAGAATGAGTCCTATTGTCTCTTACGGCAATCAGTTTCATCTTCACCATTCTCCACAGTCGTCTTGTCCATTACAGCGCAGGTTTATAGGGATGCACTTCTGTCTCTGTGTGCACTTAAATCTGGCCAGACAGGCAGATATACAGAGTCTGAAAGCATATGCAAACAAGGACATCTTTGTACATCATACGGCATTATGCTTGGTTTTAATTTTCCATCCATCAATCTATAATTACCACAGTTGGCTTCATCTGAGTTGTCTCCGCAGTCATTCTCTCCATCGCAGATGAAGGGAGGAAGGGCGCACAAACCTGTTCCGCACTGGAACCTCCCGGGTTGGCATTTAAACTCCGCTGCGAGTGAAAGAAACGACGGTAACACTTTACACTACGGGTGCACTAATAAGCATTAATTCATGCTTAACTAATGCACAGATAATACTGAATTAATGTATAACTAATGATTATTAAAGCTATTCATTAATGATTACCACATTAGGAACTAATTAAGAGTATGTTAATGTATTAATTCAAACATGAATTGTTATTAATTAAATATGTAATTGTGGAATAATTCCATAATAACTATTTTTGTAACAAATAGTGTCAATTAATATGTTAATTACCAAAATGAGCCAAAGCCTTGTATTTCAACTTCAACAGGTACACTAATATGCATTAATACAGGCAAATAATGAACTTTTGTGAACTCACTGAACTGATTTGGCCGTTCCTCTGCGTTAATATTTTATGTGAGTATTTGTCGCGTTGTACACTAATGCTGTTGAGACCGAGGCGTCAGAACTGCAACTGATAGAATGCACGATATACATATTTCTACAAAAGCAGTCAGCAGCTTGCTTGGAGCAAGGATCATAGCGCAAATTTGAACTATATCGATATATCGCCCAGCCCTACTGGGGACCTAACGGTGATGTTCTTGTAAACTGACAATCGATAACACAGTAGCGCGAGAGCGACTGAGGTACGAAATTGAGCAGGTGAACAAGCTGAACGCAAGAACGTCCTTGTTGATATTGAGAATTTGTACGCACGTCAGCCAGTTATGTCCTCATATCCTCTCCTTTTCACTCCGGCAGCCGACCAAGCCGACACCAGTCCCCCTCCCCTTTTATTTTTTTTATGATTAAATTACTTCATTGTAACTGGAAATCTATGTGCAAATGACTGACAATTACTAAATGACTAGTTAATAATGATGTGCCCCAACAAGTAAAGTCATAACATAATGATACCTTTGCAAATCATTAGCTAATGATTAATTAAAGCAGACAACTGGACATTGAAGTGCATAGTTTTGACTAATTGTGGTAATTAACACTTTAATTTATACTATTAGTTCATAAAATATGTTATTAAGGAATTAATACACAATGACACATTTAATTAATAGCAATTCATGTATTCCTTAATCTATTAATCGTATAGACTCTTTATTAGTTGCTGATGCAGTAATCATTCATTAATGGTTTAGTTATTTATGAGTTATACATTAACTCATGATTATCTGTGCATTAGTTAAGCATGAATTAATGCATATCAGTGCACCCCGTATTGTAAGTGTTACCGAAATGACAAATTAATAAACAAACAATCAAAAAAAGGTTGAGAAAGAAAGAAAGAAAGAAAGAAAGAAAGAAGAAGAAAGAAAGAAAGAAAGAAAGAAAGAAAGAAAGAAAGAAAGAAAGAAAGAAAGAAAGAAAGAAAGAAAGAAAGAAAGAAAGAAAGAAAGAAAGAAAGAAAGAAAGAAAGAAAGAAAGAAAGAAAGAAAGAAAGAAAGAAAGAAAGAAAGAAAGAAAGAAAGAAAGAAAGAAAGAAAGAAAGAAAAAAAGAAAGAAAAATAATAAACAAACAAATGTAATGTAGAAAACACATAATGACTGAATGAGCAAACAAATTAATGAACTAAAAATGGACAGAAGAGTAAGTGATTTAATGGGTAAATACACAAAAGAAATAAAGAAAAGGTAAGACAAAATTAACAACAAAAAAGAACAAAGAATGAATAAACAAACTAATTAAAAAATTAAAGTCAAAGACAAACAAACAAGACTACATGAAATGAAGACAAAAGGTTGAAAGATAACAACAAAGAACACTGAGTAAATTAACAAACAAACAAAAAATGACAGAACAAACAAGCGAATGAACAAGTAAATAGATGACAGACAAACATATTCAAAGACAGACATAGAATAAACAAAAACAAAAAGCAAAGAGCGAGCAAACAAATATAAAAACATTTGAAAGAACAGCAATACAGAATAAGCTGACTAAAAAAGAACAAAGTAATAACAAGTGAATAAACAAGTAAATGAGCAACTGTTCAGCTAAATGAGCGAAACAAAGTTGAAAGAGACGGCGGACCGTTGTACGGAAAGACACATACAAATGTCTTTTGTTTGATGTCAGCCTTGACACACCCATGGAATCTCAATTTACAATAAACTGCTAGTTCAGATACCAACTTCTTTACAACATGATCCATTCACCTTCTCAATTAAACAAGCCCTGCTAAATTACAAATGACCCACTCAGTGGGATATGCAAAACACTTGAATATAACCTTGATGACAGACAAATCTTTATTTAAAAATAATCACTCCGGCAATGAAAATTACAGGAATAAGTTGTGACAAAAACATTTTCCTGTCCTCAACCCAATTTCTTTCTTTCAGCTGAGCTTAAAGAAATGGAGATTGATTGTGGAGTCACTTAAAGATTAAACTTTCCTTTCTGTTACGAATCTTATCCCAGGGAGCTTTTCTCACTGTCTGCTACCAACAAAGAAACAAATCAGAACCAATTCCAACAGTGTATAATGTTAGCATGTAACACTGTAAAATAGTACATTTTCATTTAGAACAGTATTGAATGAAATACATGTTTGGCATGTCTTACAGTATGCCTAGCTTGCAAAATGTCTTTTGTCTGAAAATACCTTGCGAGGTAGTGCACATTGAAGTAATACAAATCTCACCAACTACCCCTTAAAGGAATAGTTTACTTTAAAAAAAAACTTTTGCTGAAAATTTACTCACCCCTATGTCATCCAAGATGTCCATGTCTTTCTTTCTTTAGTCGATAAGAAATTAAGGTTTTTGATGAAAACATTCCAGGATTTTTCTCCATATAGTGGACTTAAATGGGAACCAAACGGTTCAAGGTCCAAAAGACAGTTTCAGTGCAAACGATGAATAAGGGTCTTAACAAGCAAAACATCGCTCATTTTCCTGTTCGTGACTCTCCTGTTCAAACTCCGTTTATCAAAACTGAACGAATCGTATTTCGGTGTCATTTGGTTCATTCAACGAATGAAATGAAGGAGTTGACTTAGGAAAAGATTCGTTCGTTCCAGAACAAGTTCGAATAGGAGAGTCACGAACGCGCATCACACCCTAATAACCCCAATAGAGTTAGGCGACCATTTGAGCTTATAAAACTTAAACTTTATTTATTTATAAAATACATTTCGCTTGATAAGACCATTATTCATCATCTGGAATCGTTGTAAAGCCCTTTAAACAGTTTGCACTGAAACTGTCTTTTGGAGCTTGAACCGTTTGGTTCCCATTGAATTCCATTATATGGCGAAGAAATACTGGAATGTTTTCATCAAAAACCTTAATTTCTTTTCAACTGAAAAAATAATGACTGGACATCTTGGATGACATGGGGGTGAGTAAATTATCAGATTTAGATAACTCAGAATACCATCAGATTTAGATTATTCAGGGTATCAGATTTAGATTATCAGTATTATCAGATTTAGATTATCAGATTATCAGATTATTCAGATTATCAGATTTAGATTATCAGATTATCAGATTTAGATTATTCAGATTATCAGATTATCAGATTGATCTTACTAGATTTTGAGTTGTAACGACACTACAAGGTGCAATAATGACGAATATTTCACCGGTATTGCTCAGTTTGGCTGTTTGCCACCATGTTTGGTTACTTACGGCAATCTGCCGGCCGTCGGATCCGTCTCCGCAGTCGTCCACTGTGTCGCATTTCCACCAGAAGGGAATACACTCATCCGTACCACAGCGGAACTACACACACAGAGACATAATCTTTTGACAACTATTTATCGAGTAGCACACTGGATAAAATTGGTAGTTGGAATTCAGGCTCCTGAAGTAATTAGAAGTCGCACCTGGCTAGCGGTGCAGTTAGACAGACAGGTTTTGTTGTCGTTTGCCAGGTAGAAGTGTGTAGGGCAGGCACACTTGTATCCCCCACCAGGGGAAAGAAGGCATAGGTGACTGCACCCTCCATTAGTCACCTGACACTGATGCTTTGGCACTGAGGACAAACAACAAAAACAACATGAAAGTCCCGAGCTCTAGCCCTGAAGACTTATCCAAGAGCTTCTCGCTGTAATACGCCGTCAGGCTGTCGGAGCGGATGGTAGACTTTAATGTCTGAAATGGTCTGCCAAGAGCTGAGGAGTTCTGTATATTGGCCGCTAGGACACTCTTGTGAGATCGACTTAGGGTTTTCGAACTTCTGGTCGCTCCAGTAGATGAAGTCCTCAAACAATGTGAGACTTGTTACGCCACCTATGTCCTTGATTGGGAACTGGAAAATGGAATTAGAGAGTCTATTCCAGACAAGACGAGATTTGATTCGAGACAAGACCGACGCTTACCTTTGTGTCTTTTTGTACCATCCATATTCGAAAATAAGATATGGTTCTCATCAGCCCAGTAGATCCTTTTGTTGATGTGGTCAATGGTCAAGGCTGAGGGAGCACGTATTTCTGTATCAATTATGACACGTGGCTTGTTGCCGTCCATCCCGATCCGTCCAATTTGGGACTGCTCGCAGCAGTCGATCCAGAACACATATCTAAGGCCCAATGGGATAAATGTGGCTTCAAATGGTGCAATGCTTCTTAAAGGTATTGTGGGATTAAAGAGCGTAGGCAATATTAAGCATCATTTACCCCGTCAGAGAGTCAAGAGCCAAAGCGGTTGGATTTACTCAATCCTGACCTCAGCAGTACAGTCGGGTAGAGTCCATTAGCTTCTCGCGACCTCCGAGGGTCTTCCTCTCGCCGTCACACCAGTACAAGTTCTTGCCTATCCAGTCGACAGCGAGAGCACTCGGGACCGATGTCCTGTGAACCACCTGAGAAAACACCAGCCAAGCAGAGTTGGTCTCTTTTGGGTGATTATTCTCATGGATTTATCCACAGCTAGTGTCACAGGGAACAAATGCTTCCTGGAAGAAAAGCTCAGAATGGCAAGTGTGAGATGCAGTTGTGCACTGTATTTTGCTTGCTGAAGCCCAGCTGTTATCATGGTAGGAATTGAAAAGCTACTATTTAACACAATAATGGAAAACAAACAGAAATTAGTGTTATAATCCCAATTATGGCACTCACTTGCAAAGAATGGCAGTTAGCCAGTGTTCAATAAAGGCATAAATGTTGGATAAATGTAGTCTTTGTTTTCAGCAACAAAACAAATAAAAGACAATGATATAATAACCTCTAGATGTGTGGTTCTCAATTGGTCCACACAAATAGTTAGCAGCAAATTAGCACGTTTTCACTGAAAAAAGTAAAACTACTAAAACAGAATTCAATATTTGTAAATTAAGGGCTTTGTTTTCTTTAACCAAAATCATAAATGCAAGGCTTTGATAACCTCTATAGTTGTGTAGTTCACATAGCAACTTGTTAAGTCAATGCAAAAACTCAATGTTAAGTCAATGCAAAGATGCGTTACGCAAGTAAAAAATTCCTGCGGCGCGAATGATGCATGGAGCGTGGCGCCGGAAGACGCGAATATGCCCCAGATTCGTGCGTCAAGTTCGCGTGAATGGCGCCGAATGATTTAAGTTAGTGCCGTTTGTGCATTCACGCATTTGACGCGAATTCGCGTCTACTGCACGAGTTGAAAAATCTGAACTTTGCCGTCAATTTGTGCCGCGTTAACCAATCAGGAGCCTAGCTGCTTGCTCACGTGGTGAAGTGTCTGGATGCTTCAATATATTATTTTGTAATATGACTACAGTAAATGCATGGTGGGATTCTTATGCACAACAAAGCAAATATTTTATCACTTAAAACATTATTTCTATATACGAGACATGTTTATTTTGTATTGAATGTTTTTCATTCCATATCTAGATTATATGAAATGGTATTATGATGTAAAGACAACCAACATACATGTGCATAAGTTCGTGTCTGGACGTGAGAGAAAAAAAAAAGAAAGAAAAACACAAAATCACAGAAATATCACAGGACAGGCTTGATAACTTGATGTACCGCTGAAGCGGCCGTCATCGAGGCGCAGCTCCTGGAATTAGCAAATGGTGAAACTCGCCAAACTGTTCGCCTCTGAAGGGTCCGGTGGGACACAAATACGACCAATGATCCCCACGTCGCTGTTCTAGCTCTCCAGAGCAAATACAGTGTGGTGAATCTCTTCGATGAATGCTCGATCAACATAAACAAAGATGGCCGTCAGACGGTTTTGACACGCGTAAATTTCACTTCAAACTTTTTATTTTATCCTCGTCAGTTTCACTCTTGACCGCGTCAAACTAGACATGGTAGATGCGAATTTGACGCGCTCATTCGCATCCGGTGTGAACGTAGCATAAGACCTTCCGTTCATCTTCGGAAACAACATGATATTTTTTATGAAATCTGAGAGCTGGATCACTCCTCCATACTAGTCCATAGGCTTCTTGAGGGATTGAAACTTGCCAGCCCAGAAAAGTTATTAAAGTACATCGTTCAAACAGTCCAAGTGACTACAGTGCCTCAATCTTACCTTTATCAAACGACAAGAATATTTCCTGAGCGCCAAAAGTATTTTTGCTTTCTCTGTGGGCCTCTAGTCAGTTAACGTAGTGTGATAGCGTAGAGCTACGTTACACGTCAGGTCAATATTGGCCGACGCTGGTCATGTGTGTGATGCGTGTGACGTACAACAACAGAAGCTTACGCTGTAACACTAGTGAACTGACTCGAGGCCCACAAAGAAGGAAATTAATCGTTGAAATAAAGTCGTTATTTTTGTTTGTTTTTCGCACAAAATATTCTCGATGCTTGATAAAGTTAAGATTGAGCCACTGAAGTCACTTGGACTATTTTAACAATGTTTTTAATAACTTTTCAGGGCTGGAAAGTTTCAATCCCTGAAGAAGCCTATGGACTAGTATGGAGGACTGATCCAGCTCTTAGATTTCATCAAAAATATCTAAATTCGTGTTACAAGATGAACGAAAGTCTTACGGGGTTGGAACAACATCAGGGTGAGTAAATACTGACAGAATTTTCATTTTTGGGTGAACTATCCCTTCAAATCGGGGTCCTGAAACCAATCCATTTGAGAACTGCTGCGCAAGACTCATATATTATTGCTAATTATCTGCGGGCTACAAAACTGCTCATTAACTGCACTTCAAACTCCCAAAAAATGACAAGAAAAGTTCTAAAATGAAGAAGTTTAACACACAAAAATGCACTTTACATCATTGCACTTCTCATACTGATCACAGAAACTGCCTGTTTGGCATAAACAATACTCTTCCCAGCTGGCAGACAATCCAGTGCTTTTAATCATTTTCGCTCTTGGTTGCTGGTGCCCCCTGCCTAGCGCTTTAAGAGTAAGAGTAACATTCAGCAAGCTGATGAACATTAGAGATGAACATTAAAGACATTTTGCCTCAGACTGGGTTGTACCATCAGCGCTAATTAAAACTAGCCTAGCCGTGATGAATTTTGACATCACAGGTATTCTTGATGCTGTGCTCACCGGGAAAACTAGCATCTTCAGGTTAATGTTAGGAATACGCCACAGGGTGAAGTGTATATCATTTTGAACCGGGAAAGCAAAAAAGAGCAACAGGATTGATGAATTCAATTATGTGAAGTCAATTATTTGCACCTGCTCTCTTTTAGCACCAGATTCTATGATGATTTAGAAGCAATTACTGTATTTTTGAAACAGTCACGTTTATCATCTGAAACATTTTGGAACTTTTGTTCCAAAGACTTATGTAATGCGATTAATGGTAAGCATTTGTGCTGAGTGAGAGAGATATATGAGCCCAAGTTCATTTGTAAAGCGCATACACACACGGTAGTTTCAGTTTCAATTTAAATAAATTTGTCTGGGCTTGCCAAATATTGTAAAAGTTGTTTATAATGAATGTCACTGTGAATTATGTTTGTTTTGTACTTACATTTTTTTCATTCTGATTCCGTTAAACTTAAATAATTTGTTGTGGAGTGAGGTGGACGAAAACACGTTTATACGGTTATAGTGTTTGTAAACATTTTGTTTTATTTACCAGTATTTTAAATGTGACTCGCTGCTTATAGTCACTTGTTTTCCAAATGTGGTATGCAAATCAGGTAATAGTGCCCCAAAAAAATTACTTTGCATGGCACAATTCTCATAATTTCACATAACATTTAAGCTTAATTAAACTAAAGCAGACATAATTGCCTTAAAACAGTCACAGTGCTGATATAAAACTAATCTTAATTAGTTTTAATGACCACCAGGGTGCTTTTTGCCTACTCTTTTATGTGTACAATGAATTCGGAAACATACTACTTTTGTCACATACTGTTTTTGGACTAGCATATAGTAAGGAAGTAAGCGAATTTAGGCCCCGTGCCACACTACTGCGTTTTTGTTTAAAAATGGATAATTAAAACGAATACTGATCTTCGTCCACATGAGCGTTTTATCTGCGTATTAGATAAATCTCCAATTTTTCCATTTTAGTCTGGACGGGAGGTGCAAACATAGCAAAAGGTCTCCGTCTTTAACCGAGAACGCAGTAGTGTGGACGGGGCCTTAGATAAAGCCATTAAAACTTGCGCATACACTTTTTTGGCCACCAAAATAAGTTAATTTTGCATTTCCGTATATCACCCAGTGGTTGAAACTGGTATTGCTACTAGGGTATCTTCAAGCGATACGCTGCGCAGCTTGCTTCAAGTGCATATAATGTGATAGGCACATAGCACTGAATGGTCTTAAAGTTGACGCCTGTGAAACTTTACTCTTATATGTACAGTGAATTCGGAAACATACTACTTTTGTCACATCCTGTTTTAGGACTACTTATAGTAAGGAAGTACGCGATTTAGGCCCAGTCACGCTACTGTGTTTTTGTTTAAAAACGAAGAATTAAAACGAATACGATCTTCATCCACGAGACGTTTTATCTGCATATTAGAATTGATCTCTATCCACATTAAAACGATTGAAAACGCGGATCAAGTGACCATTCACCAAGACTGGGCATGTGCGTGCCGGCGTAAAGCGGTGGCTGGCAATAGGGAAGGACACCGTCATGACTGATGACACCCAATCATCAGAGCCAGAGCAGTCGAGCCTCTGCTTCATCGTTTTCTAAAGTCCGTCTGTTTCGTCCCGTCTTCACTAAAACACCTCCGGAGATTCAAAACGCAAAACGAGAGCTGCAGCGTTTCTAAACTTCTCCATTTTAGGTCTTTGTTTTTTCTATTTTAGTCTGGACGGGAGGTGCAGAACGTAGCAAAAGGTCTCGCAGTAGTTGTGAACGAAGCCAGTTAGGTGGAAGCCATTAAAACTTGCGCATACACTTTTGGCCACCAAAATAAGTTAATTTTGCATTTCCGTATTTCCCCAGTGGTTGAAACTGGTATTGCTACTAGGGTATCTTCACGCGATACGCTGCTAGCAACTTGCTTCAAGTCATCTAATTTGATAGACACATACTGTTTTTGTACTACTATATATTAAGGAAGTAAGCGACTTTAGGCCCCGTCCACACTACTGTGTTTTTGTTTAAAAACGAAGAATTAAAGACGAATACGATCTCCGTCCACAGAGCGTTTTATCTGCATATTAGAATTGATCTCCGTCCACATTAAAACGATTGAAAGCGCGGATCACGTGACCATTCACCAAACACTGGGCATGTGCGTGCCGGTGTAAGCGGTGGCTGAGCGAATCAGGAAGGACACGTGCATGACTGATGACAACTAATCATCAGAGCCGAGCGTCAGCCTCTGCGTCATCGTTTTCTAAAGCTCGCTCCGTTTCGTCCCGTCTTCACTAAAACGCCCTACGGAGATTCAAAACACAAAACGGAGCTGCAGTGTTTCTAAACTTCTCCGTTTTAGGTCTTTCGTTTTTTCCATTTTAGTCTGGATGGGAGGTGCAAACGCAGCAAAAGGTCTCCGTTTTTAAACGAAAACGCAGTAATGTGGACGGGGCCGTTAAAACTTGCGCATACACTTTTTGGCCACCAAAATAAGTTAATTTTGCATTTTCGTATTTCTCCCAGTGGTTGAAACTGGTATTGCTACCAGAGTATCTTCACGCGATACGCTGCGCACATAAGCGTGAGAATGGTCGTAAAGTTCAACGCCTGTGAAACTGCGATAAAAGCAGACAAACATTCCAAAGTCATTTGCATACATTCAAAGCATTTACCAAGAGCATTCAGTTTTTACCTAGCAATACAAAATACCCCAGCAGTGTCAATCACTAATTGTATGTATTTATCATATTCTTTTCATCAATGTCCTATGAAAAAAGCCCTATTGTCTACTGTGAATTTATTTTGCCTTTAACTCTAACATTGAGAGTGGCTTTTATCACCTAACTTCATTGCCTCCGCAGAAGGTCTCTCCCTCTCTCTCTCATATAGCAAACTATCATCAATCAGTTCAAGATCCAAAGTTCAATCAAGCTTAATGAGCCATTATGGCTCGATATTAAACATAACGAGCTCTGGCGGCCCAGTAGGGCAAGGCTGGCACACTATGCCCCTTTTCTGCCCTGAGTAATATACACAAGGGCATTGATGAAGTGAAGCAAGTAGACATACAGCCTCACACATTGTCTATCATATCAAACCTGGCTCATTCCATTCCAGAAATACCAGTTATTCTTAGAAAGGGAAAAAAACAAAAACAAATACGCTTTTATTTATTTGTTGGAGTGATGCAAACGTGTGTGCATTTTCCCTATTTGGAATCCATCAATTACACAATATAAATTGCTCCCGTAAAGAGGTGACGTGAATCAAATTTACCCAGGGGCAGAGGGTATTTGCATATGTCAATCTGGGCAATTCTGTGTAATTTCAAGAGTAAATTTAGCATAAACACACACACACATTCTCATGGATGTACCTTGAGGTCACTTCCATTCAGGCGCATTCTGTTTATTCGGCGTCCGCTGGGCTCTGCTAGTGTCAATCCAATAGATCAACTCTTTCCTGTAGTCAAAGTCTAGAGAGATGACATTACTGAGTCCCTGCAGAGAGAGAAAGACAAAGAGAAAGAGAGTCAAAGTGTGAGATTGACAGATGGAATTTTAGAGAGAGACTCAGTAAGGGGATTTTTTTTTTTTTTAAAGTGGATACATTCTCACTTTGCACTTCACCTGAAGAAAAATATTGAAATAGTGAGATCCAGGCCATCCATCTTTAATAAAAACTTTTCAGTATAAATATTAGATCAAAAACTAAACCTTAAAAAATGAAAATTGACAACAGTAACTGAAGGAAAATGAGTCGAAGTACTAAATATAGACTAAAGAACTATGAGACTATTGAAGAATAAATATAAATATTTAAAAAACTAAAACAAATTAACAAAATGACAAAAAACTAGGGCTGTCAAATCGATTAATCACGATTAATCGCATCCAAAATAAAAGTTTGTGTTTACATAATATATGTGGGTTCACTGTGTATAATTATTTTGTATATATAAATATATACACACATGTATGTATATTTAAGAAAATATGATTTATATGTAAAATAATTATATTTCTATATAATATAAATTATATATAAATCTATATACAGTATATACATGAAACTATTTATTAAATATATACAAGCATGTGTGTGTATTTATATATATATAAAATAATTATACACAGTGCACCCACAAATATTATGTAAACACAAACTTTTATTTCAATGATTGATTAATTGATTAATCGTTTGACAGCCCTACAAAAAACACATCAAATCACATAAAAAAATTAACTAAAAAAACTGAAATTAAAATATCAAAAGAAATGCTAATTCAAAATGTTTCCAGTTTTTCTATTCATTTTCTACAGTTTTTTTAAATTATTGCACGAATTTCAAAGGTAATAGCACTCAAAAAAATGTAGTTATACTATAATAATGTAATTTGCTATTAATTTAATTTAATAAAATTGAAGAGAAACAAGTATAAAGAGGACACAAAGCAATGAAGAAGTTTACAATCAGAAAACTTTGCAAACCAGCCTTGAACTTCCCTTTGCTAACATGAACACTATTTGCTAACCCACGTCTCTATAATCATTTTAAGTTTTCAAATCCACTCAAACTATTTATTTAAAGCTATACTGTGTAACTCTTTTAGTTTATTCTTAGCTAAAAACACTTCGTTCTTTCAAAAATATATGTGCTCATTAATGTATATTTACTTCGTTCAAGTAATTAAGTATTCTCGTGAGTGTATAATATGCCATTGAAAATACATACGGGTAAGGGGTTCTAATGTTGGACTCGCCATGTTGCCCCTCCATCTTGAAAGTACATTAGCCAAAGAGGGACATATCCGTTAATTCAAGCTTCGCCTTTTCGCGTTTACGTGCGAGTTAACACTCATGGACCGAGGTCGAACTGGAAGCCAGTGTTAATCTTGGACTACATTGGCCACCGTAGGAGTTAAAACGAAATCGAAATTGAGAGGAACAGAAACTAATATTCACTGGATGGTCATATACCATTTTTACTGCTAGATGGGGGTAAAAATCACACAGTGTAGCTTTAAGCAAACAGAAGAATAAAAATAAATAAATAAAAATAAAACATCTAGCTACTTTCTAGATACCTGTCTTATTGGCTTTTTATTTTCACTACATTCGTTAAAAATATAAGTGAGACTTCCTCCGTCTGACAGAAACTTCCCATCATGCACTGCTAAGACCGGAGCCAATCACTTTCTCAGTAGGGGTCTCTCACATTCTCTCGTTGACTCGAAACCACCCGCCCGCGTTCAGATCTAATTTGCTGGACTAGACCTTTTAAATCAAACTGATGGAGTCTCTGACTGATGAATCAACCCAAGCGTGCATTTTTAACTGCTCTTTCGATGGCAAGCCGCTCAATCTCTGCACACACGGGCCGTGAGAGGGTTTCTTATTCGACGGTCCCTTCAGAGCCAAATCCGTCATGGTTCCTTTTGCACAGACAAGGGTCTTCATACAGATTTAAAGACTATAACTGATTGTGTTCATTAACAGAAACTACGGTGATGATATATTTACCAGTTAGGAATGATTAAAGGAACCATTTTTCATGATCATTTAAGGAGTAGTTATGATTCCGGTCACAATATGACCTTTTCCGCGAGCAAATATTCCCAGGCGTCTATATCCACGCCAATCAAGTGTCTAAAATGCTGTTTCAGACTCAAGTTGAGCTTGTGAATTTCTATAAAGCATCACAGGTGGCTTTTGATACTGTGCTTCCCACTTGAGCTTTTGGATGGTGTGTCTACATTAATCTCCATATGCTCTGTGCATGTGTATTTTTATGAAATTACATAGAATATGGAGTTGTGGGCACGCGCTAATGAGTTTAATCTAAACCGGATGGCATCTGTGAGCACAAAAATGACAATAAGAAGCGATTTTAACAAAAAAAGTTACTGTCTTGAGAAGACTTTAATGAGAAGAAAGTGGTTTACTTGTCATACCTGTTTAAGAAGAGTGTAGTTTGATCCATCCAGACTGATTTTTCTGATTTCATGGTGGTCAGCAAGAATAAGAAAAGGCTCCTCCGCTGGAAAAGAGAGACATTTAAAAAATATATATTTTTATAATATTTTATTTTAGTGATGCACGATATATCGGTCACCATATCGGTATCGGCCGATAAATAATAATTTCTAATGTTATCATTATCGGCCCAATGAGGAAATTTGGTCGATATAGTAAAGTCAATAAATAATGTATTATTAAATAATGTAGACGCTTCAGATGTGCACTGTTCAACATGATGATTCTGAATTGCCTGAGATATGATTGAAATCACTGCATAAAAAGGAAAATACAGTGAAAAAACAGTCGATGGGAACATTATAATTGTTCTGGGACAAGGATTATAATGATGAGACTTTTGTTTTTGTAATCAGGCTCTCGAAAATATATACAAATTTGGATTTAGATTCATCAGCCAATATATCGGTTATCGGATTTCAAATATAAAGAATTATCGGATTATTAGGTATCGGCCAAAATTTTCATATCGGTGCATCCCTATTTTATTTATATAATATTGTTATATATTTATATAATATTGTTATATATATATATATATATATATATATATATATATATATATATCTGCTTCAGATGTGCACTGTTCAACATGATTCTGAATTGCCTGAGATATGATTGGAATCACTGTAAAAAAAAAAAAATCTTTAAATATATTTTTTTCCCGAATAATAAATATTATATATATATATATATATATATATATATATATATATATAAATATATATATATATATATATATATATATATATATATATATATATATATATATATATACACACACACACACACACTGCTTCAGATGTGCACTGTTCAACATGATTCTGAATTGCCTGAGATATTATTGGAATCACTGCAAAGAAAAAAAAAAAAAAAAAGAAGGAAAATACAGTGAAAATACAGTCGATGGGAACATTATAGTTGTGTGTCTGGGACATGGATTATAATGATGAGACTTTTGTTTTTGTAATCAGGCTCTCAAAAATATATACAAATTCGGATTTAGATTGATCTGCCTATATATTGGTTATCGAATTTCCAATATAAAGAATTATCGGTTATCGGTATCTGCAAAAATTTTCTTATCGGTGCATCCCTATTTTATTTATATGACATTGTTATTTTATGTTATGCAAGATAATGCAAGATAAGATATTTCTCCCAAAATGTTTCTTCTTCAAAAAATAAATAAATAAATAATACATACTGTATATATTATAATTTTTTTTCCTAAAAAGAAATATTTTTTTATATATATATATATATATATATATATATATATATATATATATATATTTACACACAAATTATTTTCTTCTATCTACGTGTAAAAATAAAATGCAGACTTGTAACCCACAAAACATTGTCTTACTTTAATCCTCTGTGACTATAAGTGAAAAAAGTACTTTGGAATTTGTAACATTCCGTTGTAGAAATACTTGGATTTCAAATACTTTAAAAAGCCTTTTAATAAGTGTTGTGTTGCTCTATGGATTATTCTGGCAGCAACACAGGGCTGCAACTTCAGTTTGATGACTTGAAATCGATTTCCTGTGAGCTGCCAACACTTGAACATCCACTTCCTGTCAAGACTGGGACTTAGACATGTCAGTCATTCGCTAACAGAGCTTTATTACTTGAGTATGCGTGTGTGTGAGTGCTTATAGGCGCATGTCTGTGAAGGAGAGAACTGACAAAAAAGTACTGCGATGGTACCATGGTAGAGAGATGGTCTCAGAAGGTAATAAACTATGATACTAGTACTTAAAAAAAATACTGTGGATCATTCTATAAAAAAGGGTATCTCTCAGTAGTATATGACATTAGCATGTCCAAAAAACATGGTATTACCATAGTCCCATGTCAAAAATGCAATCTTTTTACAATTTTTGGCAGTTTTTGTAAGTGGCTTCATTGCATGTCAGTGGTGTTTGTGAGCAAGCACTAAATGAGTGTCTTTTATGCAGTAAATAACTCGCGGCAGATGCCATATGTCACACCTGGATCTGCTCTTAGCCAATCAGAGCTCATCTCCAGCTGAAAAACTAATTGTCTTCAACCTCCTGTTGCTTTCCTCTAAATATAAGTCGCAACAAGGCTCAGTATGTGTGTTTCTGTGCAAATATGACAGTAAAATGTTTGTGAGGGTCCACGGGAGCTAATTCACACCTGTGCTGCTGAATGGAGAAGACATACCTGAGAGAGACCTGCAGCTGTGTGGGTTACTGGCAGGACGCTGGTACCCATCGGCACACAGGCAGTGAAAAGATCCGTAGGTGTTAATGCACTGGTGACTGCAGGGAAACTTCTCGGAACATTCATCCACGTCAATGTAAGTCCTGCCGTCGTTTTTCAGGCGAAATCCAGGCCAGCATGTACACTAGAGTAAAAATAAAAAATAATAAAAACATACTTGTGGATGATTCTTACAAAAAGATCTGTCAAGAATGTGTGGTGTTTTCACCAGAAATTTGTATATATATATATATATATATATATATATATATATATATATATATATATATATATATATATAATCTATTTATAGTATTAATTTGATATACATTATAAATTATTATATAACAATAACAATATTGTATATAAAATTAATACTATATATATATATATATATATATATATATATATATATATACTATATATATATATATATATATATATATATATAATCATTAAATATATCATATATAATATATTTATAGTATTAATTTTATATACATTATAAAACAATAATAATTATATATATAAATATATTTATAATGTATATACTATAAATATATTATATAAAATGATAATATATATTCTCATTATATACATCATATATAATATATTTACAGTATTAATTGTATATACATTATAAATTATTATATAACAATAATAATAATAAATATTATTATTATAAATAATTAAGTAAAATAAAATAAATAAGTGCAAAGCCAATATTTGTTTGCAAGTCTCACAAACAAATATTGTTGGTTTATATTTAATAAATAAATAAATAATAACAAATCAAATTACATTAAATGTCTTATAAAATAAATGCAAAATATTATTAGAAATAAAAAATAACTAAAAAATTAATAGTTTTATATTACATAAAGCAAATATTATTATAATTAATATTTAATTAATGTGTTAATTATGTCTAATAGTTACTATTATTGTTATTATGTTATTATGCAATGCAAATTGTCATTAATGCTTAATTGTCCTTTTAATGCCAAATGCATTATATTTATATATTTCACACACACATAACTGTATTTAAATTATTATATTTAACTTTATTTTCTTAATCAATTTTTAACTTTAGAGTAAATTATGACCATGGCAAATTTTCTTGAGATTCACAGCAATTTATGAACAGGAAGTGAGCAGTGAAACAAAACATTTCTAGATCATTAGTTTAGTCATTAGTCCTTCATTACAGCTATGCTTTTTATATTAATTTTGTTGCAACAATAAGTTAAAATAAGCAAGAAAAACTCAATTATTGTTTGTTTGGAGCCACAGTGCCCTTGACTGCATGTTTCTAAAGTCAGCGAGGCTGTCAAAGGACTATGCCTGTATTCTGAGACGTCTGCCAAACGAGGCAGTTCGATCTGCCACTCGCTGTGTGTGTGTGTGTGTGTGTGTGTCACACTCCCAAAAAAAAACCACTGTGACTTACATGACTTTCTCCTGCTGTTCATTTTTCTCAAGCTCTAAATATCTAGCATACACGATTTAGCACGTGTTTATACATTCAACAGATAAAAGTTGTGAAATGACTGAAAATGGGATCATAACATTTTCCACGGATTTGGCGCCAAATACTATTAAACCCACGGAATGTAAAAAACGTACATTATTGCTTTAAATGATTTGTTTGTGCAGACTTTTTCAATATTGTTGTAGCCGCTAAAGCCTGCTAATGAGGTTTACCGAAGATTTGCTGGAAAAACAAAAACATTCCTTCGGATTCGTAGGTCGACGTTTCATCTCGTTTCTTTTAGTGCGGAACGGACCTCAAGTTGAACCAGACACTTAATTTGTGAGAAGAAAAACCTCGTAGAGCATGAAAAATGTGCTCTCTCACACACCTTGTATCCCACGGGTAGGTCTTGACAGTCCTGTGAACAGCCGCTGACTTTACGGTTTAAACACTCATTAACGTGGCAGTTCCTCTCGTCCGATCGGTCCCCGCAGTCGTCATGCTGATTACACACGCTCTCCCAGTGGAACGCAGCGGCCATTTGCGCACATGAAAACCGAACCGTTGCACAAACTTTCTAAAACGGAGCAGCGAGAGAAAAAAGAGAGAAAGAAAAGGACAAAACCATCAGATGACAAAGAACTGAAGTGGTGTTCTGGGTAAAAAAAAGGCTGTCTTAAATTTAAGTAGAATCAACTTAGATTTTTAAGTCATGGTAACTTAAATCACTTAAAGGGATAGTTCGGCCAAAAATGATATTTAAACCATGCATTACTCACCCTCAAGCCGTTCGAGATGCATATGTCAGTCTTGTTTCAGACGAACACATTTTCAGTTATTTTAGAAAATGTCTTAGACCCTTCACTGGATATATTATGAAGAAATGGGGTCCAGCTCCTTCAAGTCCCAAAAATGTGCATAAATCCTTCTTCCATCACTCGTGAACGCACGTAGCGTAGGAACCGTCGCCGATGATCGTAAAAATATACATATTTAAAACTTTCTAAATGAAAATATCTGACTTCCGGCAACGATCATTGCGACGGTTCCTACGCTAAGTACGTTCACGGGTGATGGAAGTAGGCGTACGTATAGCGAGGAACCGTTGTGACCGTCGCAACGCTTCCTACGCTGACGTCCGAACCTTGACCGCGACTTCCATCACCCGTGAACGTACGTGGTGTAGGAGCCGTCCCGACGATCGTTGCCGGAAGTTAGATATTTTCATTTATAAAGCTTTAAATATGTATATTTTTACGCCAATACCGCACGGATTACCCCTCAGAAGGCCTTCGTTTATCACCCTGGAGCCGGATGGATTACTTTTGTGAAGGGTGATATAACGAAGGCCTTTTGAGGGTAATCCGTGCGGTATTGTCGTAAAAATATACATATTTAAAACTTTCTAAATGAAAATATCTGACTTCCGGCAACGATCATTGCGACGGTTCCTACGCTGACGTGCGTTCACGAGTAATTGAAGTCGGCGTAGCGTAGGAACCGTTGTGATGTCGCAATGTTTCCTATCGCTGACGTCCGACTTCGATACGCGAACTTCCATCACCCGTGAACGTACGTAGCGTAGGAACCGTCGCGACGATCGTTGCCGGAAGTCAGATATTTTCATTTATAACGTTTTAAATATGTATATTTTTACGACAATACCGCACGGATTACCCTCAGAAGGCCTTCGTTTATCACCCTGGAGCCGGATGGATTACTTTTGTGAAGGATTTATGCACATTTTTGGGACTTGAAGGAGCTGGACCCCATTTCTTCACATTATATCCAGTGAAGGGTCTAAGACATTTTCTAAAATAACTGAAAATGTGTTCGTCTGAAACAAGATTGACATATGCATCTTCGAACGGCTTGAGGGTGAGTAATGCATGGTTTAAATATCATTTTTGGCCAAACTATCCCTTTAAATTAGTCGTATTTTGTACTAACTTATATTGGTGAGTAAAGCAATGTAAAAACATAAGTTGTCAAAACTTATAGATCATATAATGTTTTTACAGATAATGTTTTACCTAGTAAATTGTTACTATGCGGTTGCTAGGTGGTTTTTAGCGTTGCTATGCACTTGTGTGTTGAGGTTGGTTGCTAGAATGTTGCTAAATATTTTCATGATTTGTAATCACAACATTCTTTCTTTAGTCAAATCAACTTAAAGAATTGATGTAGTTCAGATAACATAATATTTTGAGTTTCTGATGCTTAAATCAATCTCCTTCATTGTATTAATTCAATTTTTCCAGTTCAATGAACTTAAAATGAAGGCAGCCAGGTTACTTCGTTTTTTTAAGTTAAACCAACAATATTTTTTACAGTGTAGATGTTGTAAACATCTGAATTGAATTTCCCTCAGAAATATAAACATAAAATGTGTGTTAATGAGCTTGGCTGGGAATAGTAATGGCATCTGTTAACATGAACTGCATATGTTTGCCCTGAAACCAAAAACTGCAGAACAGGGGCGCAGCAGTTTCATCAGCACCTCTCTGCCCACCTCAGGTGGCACTGGCATGGGTACAAGCCGCAAGCGGGGAGGACCAAGTGTTCTGACAAATCCCATATGGGACGGAACCCTGGATCCTGTCAGATCTAACGGGGTGCGTGACATATGAGAGGGACTCGCCTGCAGCGGAACACTTTGGGTTGAGTGGCAGCTCGTCTGATTGGTCCAGACAGTCGGGGGAAGCCGTCACATTCCCATTGAGCTCTCAGTAAACACCGCCCGTCTGCGCAGCGGAACTCCTCCTCTTTGCACAAACGGTACTCCTGGAGAGAAAGAGTATGACAGGAAGGGAACACTGTAAAAAAAGTTGCTGCCTTAAAATTATTATAATCAACTTGGATTTGTAAGTCAAAGTTTGGATAGGGGGAGTGAATTTTTTTTTTTCTTCCGAAAAATCTTAAAGGCAAGGGGAGAAATGATGGGAGACCCCATTCACCAGTGTTGGGAAGCTACTCTGAAACTGTAGTTTGACAAGCTACTCATAAGTTAAAGTAGTTTAACTACAGTCAAGCTACCCGTTTAGAAAAGTAGTTAGCTACACTACAAGTTACAATCAAAAAGTAGCTAGCTACATTGAAACTACTTTTGCTTTTTGAACAACGTATATTATAAATAACTGAATAAGTGTCTGAGGAATGTTTTAAGTAAAATATTTAGTGTTTAAAACAAGGCAATGCAATTACGATTTCAAAGAGTATTGTTTTATTAACACACAACACTAAAATATCTCTGACTGTTTGTCAAAAGTGCAACAAATAGCCTACAACATTGCAAGATACGAAATATACATCCAACGTAAATTGCATGTAGAACATTTTCTCAAAATACTGATTGAACTTGGACAAATAAGCCCATGGGTAATTAACGTTAGTTGTTTGTCCATCCTCCAAATCTGCCGTCACTGTCTTGCTATATAATCATAATACGGGTGTGTCAACCCACTTCTGTACGTCAGTGAACCGTTAGCGCAAGATGCGTGATTAAACAACAGGTGGCGATAATGGCAAAAAATGAGTTTGTAACCTAACAAGAATATCCTTGCATCGCGCTGATTCGCGCAGGCTCGACAATGTAGCAATGTAGCTTTTGCTCGCGCTACACCGCTACTTGCTGCAAAAAGTAGTTAGCTACTGGAAAAGCTACACTGTTTAAAAAGCAACTGAGCTACTGCCAAGCTACTGAAAAATGTAGTTAAGTTAGTAGCTACGCTACTTGTAGTTAACTACTCCCCAACACTGCCGGTTCGAATTGTGAGACAAGACGCTGGAATGATAGGCTTCAGCTTCAATTTTTTAGGGCTGTCAACTTTAGTCGTTTAGTCGACTAATCAGTCGATATCGTCTTGGTCGACTGAAATTCTTATTGGTTGACCAGTCGCATTTTTTTTTTTTTGCCAATAGAAATACATTTTCAATGATTTACTCCTGATATTTATTCCTTTATAAAGCAGTTATTTATTACTGTATTCTAAATATAATTAGCCTATGTTTTATCCCCAACTTTAAATGCTTTTAGGCTATTTCTTGTAACTGCGCCACAGTTTAGCGCACACACATAACACACTCGGGAACCGCACCTACTGGCTGCGCTGCTGCTCGCGCTCAGTCAGGGATGTACTGGTAGGTGGTTTTGCTGTATTCATTCAGTTCACGCTACTTTAGTCGACAGAATGTCCAAGAAATCTAAATCTTTTGTCTGGCTACATGTTTGTGGAGGTAGGCGACGGTGGCGACCGCGTTGCTCCATTATGAGCGCGCACATCGCGTGCCTATTTAAAATCAAACTTGAGCGCGCAAAAGACGTGAGCAGCTCTTTTAACGGCTTTATCATACTGACTCAATAGATTGTTTTCTTAATAGGTTTTTATCTGTACACTTGACTCATTTGAAAGTAGCCTAAACAATGTAACAAAACGAAATTAAACTTATATGCTATCTTACAACACAGCCTAGATTTCAGATAGTTTTTTTGGGCTATTTTGTCTGTTGTTTTAAGACGCCTAACAGATCGGCTGGACAAAAGTTAACCCATAGCTTTGTAAGTAAAGAAGAATACAGCCTGTATAAACGAGAGCTTTTGTTAGGATTTTGCATTAAGTGGCAGATAGCAGTTATATTATTTTGTAGCGTGTGGTGTGATCAGGTGCGCGATTGTGACGGTCACTATAGACCAAGGACAGAGCTCCTCACTTGCAGTTAAACAAATCACTTAATTTTCAAAGAATTGTATTATTATTATAGTTTTATTTATTTTCGATGTTTTTTCGTTGTTGTTTTATAAATGCTCTATGACAATTGTTTAAAAAATGTTCAATCAAAACATCCGTTTTTTTTTTTTTTAGTCGACTAATCGTCGCGCAGGACAAGACCTTGGTCGACTAAGGATTTCTTTGGTTGAATACAGCCCTA
>JAQIUQ010002132.1:0-20000 GCA_030378365.1 Hybognathus amarus
TTATGAAATTATTCTATACTCGATTGCATATTATGTCGTGAATATATCCCTTGAATGCATACTGTAGTCCCTTTAGTCTGACTCTCTTCTATATTTCACATGTTCACCATAATTGAGTAATTATCTCCTTGGGAATGTCTGACACCGGTGCATACACACTGTAATAGATGTGCCAGGCGTGAAAGCTTGACAGGCGTAGCAACAGTAACTAGGGAGGGCAGGGCTTAGCGAGGGTCAATTGCTTAACTTACTTTTGAATTAAAGCAATATATAAAAAAACTCATACTTTATTGATTCTATTTTCTTTTACAGTGAATGTAAAACAATGATGCAAAAAGTTACAGCAGTTACTGTTTCAAACACGTATGTGTGATATATCAAACACCATATTACTGAGATAACCCTTATTATTAAGATTAAGTTAATACTGTGTAGAGTGATAAAATAAATAAATATTGTCACTGCATGATATAAAGTTGCAATTGCAAGATTTGAAGTCACAGAACAAGTCACACTTATGGGAGATACTCACATGGAGTCACAATGGGAGACACAGTCGACATTGCGAGATATAAAGTCATATTGCGAAAATAGTCTCGAATTGTGAGAAAAATTTCATATTTTGTGATAGCAAGTCACAATGGGAGAAAAAAAAGTTACAAACTGCAAGAAATTAAGTCAAATTGTGAGATCTGATCATATTATGAAAAGTCATGATTGTAAGATACTAAAAAGCTATTGCGAAAAATCCACAATTGTTAACACTGCGACATAAAGTCACAAATGGGACTTGCAAAGTCTCAATTATGAGGAAAAAGTCTCAAATGCCACACTGCATTGCAAATAGGTACAATAAAGCCAATTTTTAAGACCACATAAATGTTGCAATTTACCATTATTTAAATGATAATACAGTTTAATCAATCAAATTCTCATCACTAAATGAGATAAAACTATTGTATTAATACATCATGACAGAATTTGTTAAACTCACTTTAATTTACGCTGATTACGCTAAAAAAATACTATTAAAGTTATAAAACACATTTTATGTAAAATGTAGTTTCCTATTGTCTCTCTTTGTTATCTAAACAGGTTTGTGAAATTCATCTTCAATCGAACAACTAAAATAAAATAAATGAACAGATATATTTCAGTTAATTATTGTGAGTTAGCATGTTTATTCTTAGATCTGAGGTTTGGCACACTAAGTGCATGCATTCCAAACGTCCAATTAGTGTTGTGCCAGCATAATTACACCACATTAAACAGGACGCAAAGGGATGGTCATTTTCAGCAGAAACTAATGAATCAAGAAACACGAGATGCTTACCGCATTCAAGAGACTCGTCAGAACCGTCTCCGCAGTCGTCGTCATGGTCACACACGGAAACGACGTGGGACGCAGTTCTGGTTCCGACACTGGAATGTGCTTTCAGTGCACGTGTTGATTGGAGCTTATTAAAGAGAGGAACAGGAACAAACCGGCAGTTAGTTATGTGTTGGGATAAAAGGAGGAGGGTGTAATAGACACCTGCGACTTCTCTAAAATCCACAATTATTTTGGAAAACTAAATAATAAAAAGAAGACGTAGTGGCAAAATCTTACACCTTAAAATCCAAAAGTGGTGTTAATTAGTGTGCATTGAACAGGACAGTATAGGACAGGATAGGATAGGATAGGACAGGACAGGATAGGACAGGATAGGATAAAATAGAATAGGATAAAATAGAATAGGATAGGATAAAATAGAACAGGATATAATGGAATAGAATCGAATTGAATAGAATATAATAGAATAGAAAAGATGCCCAGATAACTTTTCTTCTACATTTAAGGGAAAAAAAAGTAAAAGAATGAAAATAATGTATCATGTAAATAGATGATAGATAGATAAATACATTCCTGGATCTTTTTTTACATTTAAGCTATGTAGAAAAACAATTTAAACAATGTATGAGTATGACCTAAAATATATTTATATTTTATAATATTTAACATATGATATAGAGCCGTCAAACGCTTAATCACGATTAATCGCATCCAAAATAAAAGTTTGTGTTTACATAATATATGTGGGTTTATATATATATATATATATATATATATATATTTATTTATTTTTCTTAAATATACATGCATGTGTGTGCATTTATATATATATTAGGGCTGTGCAAAAGTTAATTGCGATTAATC
Source organism: Hybognathus amarus (assembly GCA_030378365.1). NCBI lineage: Eukaryota > Metazoa > Chordata > Actinopteri > Cypriniformes > Leuciscidae > Hybognathus > Hybognathus amarus. The sequence goes on from JAQIUQ010002132.1 coordinate 2,198, forward strand.
ACATCCAAAATAAAAGTCTGTGCTTACATAATCTATTTGTGTGTGCTGTATATAATTATTTTGTATATATAAATACCTATGCATGCATGTATATATTTAAGAATTATTTGCGCCTTAATTCTCTATATATATATTATATATAAATATATTATATATAAATAACACATTTTCTTAAATATATACATGCATGTGTGTATTTATATATACAAAATAATTATATACAGCACACACAATTTCTTATCGCAATCGCAATTAATTTTTACACAGCCCTAATATATATATATATATATATATATATATATATATATATATATATATATATATATATATATATATATATATATATATATATATATATACACACACACACAAACATTGTCAAGGAATTTAAACATTTTAAAGTATTCTTGCATAAATATAAGAAACATAAATTCATAAAATCTAATGTTTCCAAACTTTAAATTACATTTAAATGAGCTGAACTTTTCTATGTACACAAAAGGCCTACTTCTCTAAAACAAATTGTTCACAGATCTGTCTAAATCTGTGTTAGTGAGCACTTCTCCTTTGCCAAGATAATCCATCCACACGCTGTTGTATATGCCGATAATTTTGTTCAGTGTATTTACTAGCTTCATTAATAATACCAAAAGGAGCCATTTTGTTGCTACAATGTGGTTTGGGGTGAACAGGAAATGTACAAAGAAGTTGCTGGATTTGTGGGAGGAAATATCATGGTTGAAATTACCACAGCCAGCTACAGCTAGTTCATCGCTGCCATCAGGACAATCTCTCTCCCCGTCGCATAACCAATTTCTAGATACACAAGCATACGATCCTGGGCAACTGAACAAGCCAGGGGCGCATGTTGCAGAGCCTGTCAAGAGAGAGAGAATCAGTAAGAGAGAATCTCAATCTCAAGCCAACATGCTGCACACTGTGTCATTAATGAATATTCATGTATAAAAAAAAAAATAAAAAATCCTCCAAGTAAATATAAAAGGGTTAGCCATTGTCTTAAACTTGTTTAACAATGTGCTTGTGCTTGACCTTTGTGGAACCTGAGCCCATTTGTTAGGAGCACAGCTTGGACATAAATTCGTAACTATGATGAAACCACAGGCCAATTTTTCTTTCTGCCTCTTTCATGTTGATTTATGTCCTTCCTCTGAGAGGAAAGTCTTTCATTGTGTGGCCTAAAGGCAAATTCATGCTTCAGAGTTTTACCGCAAATTTCCTCGCTTTCGTCCAATCCATCACCACAGTCGTCCTCCCCGTCACAGAGCCATTGCTTGGCGATGCACTTGTTTTTCGAGCAGGCGAACTGATTCCAAAGGCACGACGAATCTAGAGGGAAAAGTGTACGTTGCGAAAGTTACGAAACTTGGTAAAGGTTTTGGCACTTGCTACGTGAACACACACACACACAAAATAAATAATTAGGGCTGTCAAACGATTAATCGAGATTAATCGCAACCAAAATAAAAGTTTGTGTTTACATTATATATGTGGGCGCACTGTGTATAATTATTTTGTATATATAAACACACACACGCTTGTATAAATTTAGGAACAATTTTAATGTATATACTGTGTATATATTTATATATAATTTATATTATATATAAATATCAATATTTTATATATAAATAATATTTTTTCTTAAATATACATGCATGTGTGTGTATTTATATATATACAAAATAATTATACACAGTGCACCCACATATATAATGTAAACACAAACTTTTTTGGATGCGATTAATCGTTGAAAGCCCTATAAATAATGATGGACATCGATTTGAAAAGGTTAAATGGTCCAGAAAAAAATATATATATATCAAGAGATATCAAGATCAAATTTGGAACACAACTTGTTCCAAATTTCTGGCTTTGATTTCCTTGCAGTTTTAAAGTAAAATGGGATTTTGAAAATATATTTTAATAAAAAAAATGTATAGCATTTATGTGCATTTTTCATAACAATAAACATCAAATTCTGTAACTTTTTTTCACTTCAGCAATAATTGGCCAAGTGTCGTATTTGAAAGAGATCAAACTTAAGTATGTGCTCCATACCATTCAAGATTTATGAGAGTTTAGGTTAAGGTCTATGCTCAAAAAGTGAATAAATGGACTATAAATACAGCGTAAGTAAATAAAATCCCCCAAAATTACAAAATATTAAATAAAAAACTTTATCAAACTAAAATATAGTACATTCATTTTACTGAAAGTAAAAATAATAATAATAATACAAAAACTCGTAAATTCTGACTCGACACACAAAGAGCACTAGACTAGAGGGTTTTAGTACACTAGACAGTATGGGTTTTATGACCTTATTAGAGTGATATTTGTTTTGTTTTTTTTCACAAACCATGCATAAACGTCATTATCTCAAAACTACAAAATTTTACATACATGCTGCGGACATATTATTGTAGCCGAGTTTGTGCTGAAAACAGTGTAATAATACTTTAGCCTTGATAATGTGACAAGTAACAGAAAAAGCACACATGTAAGAACATGTCAGAACACCTCCAGGACCCAGAAAACAGCTCAGAGCTCTATGGGTTAAAGAAACAGTACAAACCAAAATTACAATTCTGTCATCGTTTTGAACCACTTTGAACCTTTTCTTCCATAGAACACAAAATATGATCACTTGGAAATGTTCACACTGCTCTTTTCCAACTACAAAATATCTGTAATCTGTAAAACATGTCCAATTTTTCTAAATATTTCATGTTGTGGTCCAGGGTACAAAGAAAGAGACATTCAATAGTTATACGTTTGCCTGTGAATGCCAAATTGTAGTTGGCCTCTAAAAGCTCGCTTTGCCCTTGTTGAGATTACGTGATTCAACTTTGGAAGACAATCCTGCTAGCAAGCACTTTTAAAGTAATTGTCCACTTGCATACGCACGCAAGCCACGAAAGGTGTGAGTAAATATGCCCCTCTCAGCAGTCTGAAAGTTTGTTTGCTTTTGTGTTTGCCATCGATTTTGTGATATCTGGGCAAAGCCACCAGGGGCTGAAACAGAGACCAAGGTCAGAAAGAGAAAGGTGTGACACCAAAAGGCCGAAGACAATAAAACTGGAGAGGATGACTAGGTAAATGAGGGTGATTCTTCAAAAGCAGCTGTAGGGGGAAGTCTCAAAACCAAAATAAAAGGTGAAAAAGCACTGGCGCATTGGTCAAGATCAAGGACACGGAAATAAATCTGTATTACTTCTGATTTTGGGTCAATGACTGTGAGGGCGCTGCGAGTTGCTCTGGCTACACGGGAGCTTCACTCGCAGATCAGAGTTCTTGTTCAGAACACAACGCTTTGAAGCAGAATAAAATGAATTCCTGCCATGGGGTCGGGACAGAAGCAAAGCAATGATTGGTCGCAGCAGGAAAGAAGAACTTAACAGAACTTCCTATCTTAGGTTCTGCTCACTGTGGAGGTACATAATCAAGTTTAGATGGAGAGAAACATGAATGTCTACGATTAATATTTTATATAATATATTACAGCAAGGTCTGGATGGAATAATCCTTCCCCTAAAGTTATACAAGTTTGTCTCCCAAAGAACAAAGTGTGTTGGCTTACGTAGACATGAAAAAAGATACATGCTGACATTTACAAGGCACATTAGCTTATCTTTTATTATTAATAGTCAAATTCGTTCCAATTTTCCAGTGGCGTCTGTTGCTATGCAACCATGCATTGCGCTCTCCGCAACAAAGAAGTTTTAGTTGCTAATGGATTTCCACCACCAAAAAATTCATTTACGCAGAAGAGAAAAACACCCATAGTTTTTGGTGCACCCTCATCCTTCATGTTGACTGAGCATTCAATGTTGTTACGGAAAGGGTTAAGCTGATTGGCTGATTCTTGTCGAATGAACTGTGGTGCGCTTGTGACATTCTGGGTGCGTTTCCAGAAAGCATCGTTAGCTAACTATGGTCGCAAGTTCCGTCTTTATCAGCATAGTTCAACGAGTCCGTGTTTTCCGAAACAATCGTTCCAACAAACATTCGCAAACAGCATCGCAAAGTTGTGTCGTTTGAACGACAGCTCTCGACCTGTGGTTAGAGGCATAGTTTCTATATTACGTTTGGACGTAATGAATCCTTATCTTGAGCAAAATAAGCAAGCTCTCATTCAGTAGAATCGTTACCTTTTATTTAGAATACATTCAAATGTAATTTACGTCTTTTAGTTTGTCAAAAGATTTGAAGTAACGTGTTTGAAGAGTGCGCATGTGCGAAACTCGCTCATGTAAGAACGAGCCAAATATTGAGTCTGGTTATAAAGCAAAATAACTGAGAACAATTAGAAATAGTCCTCAGATGACATGTCGGTAATCTATATTAAAAAAATCTAGCGTTAATTAGATCTCAAACAGTTTCAAAAGTAGTTATTACTCCACCACGTGCGAAAACCAACGTGGTTGAACGATACTTTGCGACAATGAGTTTCGGGAAACAATCGTGACGAGCTAGTTGATTTCTCTAACGATACATCATACTATGATAGTGAAGCAGCGAACTATGTCGTTGTATGGGAAACGCACCCTGAAAAGATTATATTTTTATCGCTACGCCTTGAAAAAATTAGCTTCAGTTATGAGCGCGACATGCGCCTACATTTGAAATAACGAACTTGAGTACGCAAAAGACGCGAAATGTGAACAGCCCGTTGGTGAGCTACCTCAAATTATGCCGCAAGCTACTGATAGATCGTGAATAACGTTTTGGAGACCTCTGGTTTAAAACAATGTCACACATAGTCACACAGTTAGATACTGTATAAAGTCGCAATTGCAAAATATAAAGTCGTTATAATAAGAAATAGTCACAATGATGAGATTATTATTCCAGACATTTTGGGATATACTGTAAGGTCACCATAGAATACACTACCGGTGAAAAGTTTAAGATCGGTAAGATTTTTTATGTTTTTAAAAGAAGTCTCTTCTGCTCACCAAGGCTGCAATTTTTTGATAAAAAACACACAAAAAACACAGTAATATTGTGAAATATTATGACAATTTAAAATTACTTTTTTATGTTAATATATATTAAAATTTAATTTATTCCTCTGAAAAAAAGCTGAATTTTCAGCATCATTACTCCAGTCTTCAGTGTCACATGATCCTTCACAAATCACTCTAATATGATGATTTTATGCTCCAAAAACATGTATGATTATTATCCATGTTGAAAACAGTTTTTTACATTTTTATTTCAGGATTCTTTGATGAATAGAAAGTTCAAAAGAACAGCTTTTATTTAATTAGAATCTTTTCTAAAATTATAAATGTCTTTACTGTAACTTTTGATCAATGTAACTCGTCCTTGATGAATAGAAGTATTGATTTCTTATTTATTTCCCCCAAAAATAAAATACAAATTCTTACTGACCCCAAATTTTTTAAAGGGTAGTGTTTAATGTAACAAAAGCTTTCCATTTCAGATAAAAGCTGTTATTTTGAACGTTCTATTCATCAAAGAATCCTGAAATAAAAATGTAAAAAACTGTTTTCAACATTGCGAGATTTACATTCAGATTGTGGGATATAAAGTCGCAACATAATTGGAACTAATGTGCAATTTTAAGATAAAAGTCAGAATTACTGGGGTGAAAAGGTTCCAGATTATCAGCCATCTACAGTAATTCATCAGGAATTTAAAATAAAAGAATAAGACAGTAGACAAGAAACAAATATAATGGTGTAAAGCCAGGAATGTCAAGCAGCTAAACTCCCACATTTAGCACTTATCACATACTAGCCCTGACAAGTGGATCAATACAGTAAAACAACACTTGCACTCAAATCTGGATGGTTGACCGTGACTAGAAGATAAATAAAAATCATATAGAGTGCAAAATGTGTCCAGCAGGAAGATTAGTTGATAAATGTAAAGAGGTGGCGTTACCGCATTGAAATTCATCGGCTCCATCCTCGCAGTCTTTCTGTCCGTCACACAACCACACGCTGGAGATGCAGTTTCCACTGGGACATGCAAAATGGCCGTCCTCTGCACGTATGGACTGCAGAAGCTGAGAGAGAAGGCCAAACGGAGAGGATAGGGGTTTAGATAAACCTGTAGAAAACCATCTGTGATTCCTAAAGCCTGATTTCACCAAAAGGTTTGCTAGGTTCACCACCACTTTGAGAAAGGATGAGATGCTGTAAACAAATCAATTGTGCGACCTCTGAATGTCGACCTCAGCTTCAACCATCCAATTTGTTATCTGTTTTATATTTGTGTTTGGTTTCTGATTTGTAGATCAAGGTCATTTTAAACCTACCTTGACTGGAGAAACCACAGCGTATGTCAAGAGCTCAACAGTCTTCATATTTCTATTAAAGGTTTGCTCTTAAAGAAGTTTTCAAAGAACATACATGTTTTTTTTGAGCAAACATTCCAAAGAATCAGTGCTAGCAACTTATAGCATAGTAACTAGCAAACAATCATATATTTTGTATGGTGTATTTCAGCCTTCAAAACCTCCAGGGAACAATCTAGTTTAGAGATGTCTGGCAATCATAAATGGGTGTATACAGGCACTTTTATGTCCCAAGGCATTGGTTTTTATTAAAACATTTTTCTTTTGCAGTATAAAGACAATAAAACTGTCTAGGAAACTGTTCAACATGGTGTAATTTATATTTCAAATGCCCTTATATATTGTATGTTTTGTTTTACTATTTTCCAAGATCCAAAGACTACATTTTAAAGGGGGGGTTGACTGCGATTTCACTTTTTTCATTTTAAATAGTGTGTAATGTTGCTGTTGGTGCATGAACAGTATCTGCAAAGTTGCAGCGCTGAAAGTTCAGTGTAAGCAGAGATATCGTCTTTTAAAAATCAGGAAGTATAATTGCCTAAAAAACGACTCGATTGGGACTACAGCTGGGTTATGGTACGTCACTAACCTACACATTTGCATCAACCCCTCCCTCCGGAATATGCAGAAAATGGCATGCGCATATTTCTAAGGCACGTCGACTCGTCGAGTGTGTTGTTCACGCAGCTGTCAGGTCTTCTGTGTTCAGGCTTCCCATTGACGCTATTCTTCCTCAACAATCGATACAATTTATGTTTGATTATGTTCCTGAAAATGACGATCGTAATCTAGCAAGTTCAACACCGGATTCAACAAGAAACTGTTACTAAAACATGAAGCAGTTCCGACTTTAAAACAAGAGGCAGCAGTTGTTGGGCCACAATCTGTAAGTAGGCTAAGACTTCATCATTTTAAATGTATTTGCATGTATAATTCAAGACGTCAGCGTTGTGTTTTATTTTTTTCAAATGCCAGCGCTGGCTTTAGCCACTACTAGTTAGACTATGCTATTACAACAAACGCATACAAACATTATGGACCTGAATTTTCTATAAGTACTAATGTTTAAAACGTATTTTTTCATGTATATACGCTTTATGACTTTATTTTCGATTTGATCAAGAACGTGAACATGCCAACGCTGTTTGTGTTTAACATTAGTAGCCAGTCAGATGCTATGTTGCCAGTCAGATGATATTGTGTAAAACAAACGTGTATAAAGTTAAAAAATGTAGCAAATTATCATTCAGAAACGTTTAGTAAGAGCCGTGTGTGGTGACGTTCTGTTTGACTCTCTTCATCGCGGCTTTCTCGGTCTGATTCTGCCTGAAACTGATACTGCAGTTTGACACATATTTATATCTGGACCGGAGCTCAAGACATACCCGTTTCGCCCGTAAAGGTAATGGGCGTTAATCTTCCGGACAACGTGAGTGACAGTTTAGCCAATCACAACACACCGGCCCAAACTAACCAATCTGAGCTCTCCACGTGTTTCTGAGGGAGCGGTTTCATAGAATCAGGAAGTGAACCGCTCGTTCAGGGGACAGAGGAGAGCGCGGCTGACAATAAAGGTGAAGTTTATGAAAAATAAGACTTTAAAAAAAAGAAAAAACACAAATACATGTTATATTGCACCCCATAAATACAATCATGCAAAGAAAAAAAGCAGTCAACCCCCCTTTAAGGCGAGACACTACAGGTGAATAGGGTAATTTTTTTTTAACTAGCAGATATCACCATGAAACTTTCCCAGTTGATTACCTACATTAAGATGAGGAAAAAAATATATATTAGAAGTTTTCTGTAATTTAATGTTTAAATATGCAAATGAGGCATTGTCTAATTAAATATGCACTAATTTGCATGTATTTAAAAAAACGAAATCTGAGTATTAGATAAAGCCAGGTTCAAAATTCTTTTTTCATTGTGTTTACATATTATATGAGGAAAAAAATGACAGGGATTTATGGATATCTTTTGTTATCCTGTAAATCAGAATATACTGCCAATTGCCTTAAAAAATGATTTTCGACATGTTTTTGGGAATAAAATGTTATACAAATCAGGCTAGGCATAATATATTTACAAATCCCTCTGTAAATGTCTTCTTAATATAACTAGGTACTAGATTGGAAAGTTTGGTGTATATAGGTGCTACTGAAGTGGAGATTTGGAGAAAGTCATTTTGAGAAAACTGGCCTTAAAGATTTAGCATCAGCCAATGAGATCGCGCATTTAGAGTTAAATCCCCCCTTTTACTTTCACGATTGGCTGCTGATAAAAAGGAAATTACCATATTTGGATCCGAACAGCGTTCCAAAAAAAAAAACACTAGAAAGAGAGCTTTTTAACTGTGTGTGTAATGACGTGTGTGTGGAATTGAAGAATTTATGAGAAATCTACAGACGCAAACATACAAAGTGTAGTAAAATAAAGACCTAAATGTGTATTTCAGACTTTTTTTCACCACAAGTCTGAAAGAAGACCCCAAAATCTCAAAATTGACCAGTTAAAAAAAAAAACAATGTTTTTGCCTGCCGTGTCTCGCCTTAAAATATGAAAATCATTATAAAGTGTATATAAACGTAACTGTAGGGTCAACATTCACAATTAACTTTCAGTTGTGATTGTTAGTAACCCTTTTTTCACCATGATTCTTTCACTGACATGTCAAAACTTTCGGGTTTCAAAGAAAATCCAGAGTTTCCAACTTTTAATTATGATATTATGGCGCTGCGCAACTCATAAAATCTGACAGGACCGTAAAGTTCTGCACAAAAAATTCGACATATACATTGACTTCCAGAGTTGTGGTTTATTTAACCGAAAGGACTAAGTCAGTAAATATTCTCAGTAGGACCTGGTCCTTCAACATATATCATAAATATCTAAGCATATTACTGTCAAAAATTTGGCATGAACTCAGTGTGATTGAGTCAAAAAAGTCCATGTTTCAGAGCATCATAAAAGGCACTAGTAATGAGCCGTCACTGCAATGCAAACTTTGTAAAAATTCCCTTTCTTCCTAATGCTATTTTCCATTCTGAACGTGACTATCTTGTACTTTGAACACAAACAAACAAGAGAAAGACAGATTGAGAGAGAGAGAATGGAAATGCATTTCTACCGTGGCAGTGTATTTTCGTCTGCGTAATCCCCACAGTCATTGGCTCCGTCACAAATCCAAGAGGGATGAACACACAGAGACGTGGAATTGCAGCTTAGAAACCTCTCGTTTTTGCTGGCGCGAGCACCCAGTCTATAGTATTCCATGCAGTCTGTGCTATCTAGAAACACAGAATGGGCAATGAGACAAGTGTTTCACACGCTGAAACACACACCATCTGAAGTGCGAACAGGCTAGCCCCTTCACATGTTAATCTTACTACAGATTTTCTCGTCCGATGCGTCAGCGCAATCGATGATCTGATTACACCAGAATGATGAGGGGATACAGGAACCATCTGCACAACGTCGCTCAGAAGACAAACACGAGGAATCTGGAACAACAGGGGAAAATTTAGATGTCTTTATTTTATTTTAATTTAAAGGGTTGATGAACTTAGAAATCTGATTTTCTTTGAGCTTTTGATATCTAAGAGGTCATCATATTATAAGAATATCCTGTAAGTTTCAGAACTGAAAACGTCCTTGTTAGTCCAATAAAAGCTTTTATTGACACCAGGCTCTGCAAATGACTCGCTTTTAAAAGTGGGGAACTATGACGTCAAAGAGGATAAAACACCACCCCGCAGAAGAAGATCAACGCCTACTTCAACACGGTCGGTTTAGCCCCGCCCACTGATTCGCGCATTACACGCATAGCTAAATAACATAGGCCTACCTTGATGAGAAACCGGATCGACATTGTCCGTCTGTTCGCTTCATTTCACTGAGGATTGTTTTGTAAACAAGACTGGATTTACAGACCGATTAAGAGTAAAGAACGGTGCTGTGTCGCTCATATTGGATCTGACAGGAATTGTACAACACACGGACTCTGGGTTCGAACATGTATGGGCGAAATCATTCTGGTTGCCATTTTACAACATTGGACGTTTTCAAAACAATTTCCCCTAAGTGCATCGACAAGTGAGTCGAAACTCATTATAATATGCAAAACTCCACTCACAGCAGTGGGCGTTTACTTCCAAGTATTCAGTGCGAGACGCCCATAAAAACAGAGCGTTTTCAGATAGGCTCAAAACTAGGATAGAAAATAGCCTATTACTTATTAATTTTGATGTTTTTGAATGAAAAAAAAACAAGCGAATGTCATAAATTTACCTCAGAAAACAATATAATAGAAGTTAAAAAGCCAGTTCATGACCCCTTTATTGATAATTGCCCCAAAATAGTCAAATAGAAATAATATTACACAGTTCAATAACATCATAGTTAAAGGGATACTCCACTTTTTTTTGAAATAGGCTCATTTTACCACTCTCCCAGAGCTAAACAGTTGAGTTTTACCGTTTTCAGAATGTATTCAGCCAATTTTTAATATATATATTTAGAAGAATATCAGTAACCAGACAATTTCTGGTCTCATTTACTTCCATAGTATATATTTTTTTTCCTACAATGGAAGTCAATGAGACCAGAAACTGTCTGGTTACTGATATTCTTCTAAATATCAGAAAATCGGCTGAATGGATTCAAAAACGGTAAAAACCCAACTGTTGGGGGAGTGGTAAAATAAGCCTATTTCAAAAAAAAGTGGAGTATCCCTTTAAGAACCTCTAATTTGATTCATTTCAGGGCTCTGAATGATTTTTGGCTTAAGTGTAAAAGCTTTGAATGAAGCCAGGCACCAGAAAGCTTTAAATGAAGTCAGAGCACTGAATCGAAACCAAAGCGATCTGAATTGAAATCAGTTCAATATGTAATGTGAACGCAAAGTGTTATGGGTTAACTTCCCTTATACATTTGCATAATCCCAAATTTTAAAGAATAATTCAAATTTAAATAATATTTAAGCAGACAATGTTTAAAAAATATGTCCATAGATAGTGTGAATTTAAAACTCGTCTATTTAAAGGAATGTGATCCATTTCGATTCTGCATTGCTGCCAAGAGAACAACTTTCACTGGCCTTCACTGACGCCTAGAGATCTGTGGTTTTTACTCTCTGCATTATAGATGTGTTTGCATTAAAGCTTAATGGATGTTTAGATGTTCAAACAAGGCAATGATTCAAGGGTGTATTGATTAATGGTCTGGATTTCTCTAGTTGTGAAGAACATTGAAAAACTAAGATGCCTTGACTGACCAACACTGGACGAAGTCAGTTCAGTTTCAAATCTGTAAGAAGAAGAAAAAATACCCACTTTTACAGTAAGCTTCATCTGAGTTATCCCCGCAGTCATTCACGCCATTACAGAAGTGATGGTTGGCCACACACCGCTGGTTATAGCATGATTTTAAAGCCATGTCTGCAGTTCCGGTTTTCTAAACAATGACAAAATTGAGAATTAGGCATAGGACTTTACAATACCATGTATGTAACCATTAAGATCAATGGATGGATGGATAACAGTGCAATGTGAAGTTTCAGATATCCAAGAACAACTGCTTTATGTGAAACTCTGAGACTGAGAGAGAGACAGTCAGTCTGTCACATCACTCGCACTCATTATGTTTTCGCCAGACTGCTGTAAGCTCGTCTTATTAGCCCAAGTCACAGGAGAGCAGGAAGACCTTCTGTAGCGTTCCTACATTCAGTTTAGAGATTAAACCTGATTGTACTCTTACCGCAATACTGCATCTTTTCATTCGACCTGTCTTTGCAGTGTGCGATTCCGTCACACGTCAGCTGGTAATCAATGCATTCCCCGTTTCCGCACTGGAACTCAGAGTGGATGTTACATGAGGAGTTCATGGCTAGAAGATGACAGTAAAAGAGATTTGAAGAATTGTGATGTGCAGTGCTGATGTAAAGATTAGGAAATTGCATTGACTGCTTGAGTGTTTGACACATAATCAGCCAAGGGCTCAAGGTCAGACGTGGCAATAGAGCAAGTTCCATTTGCACTTTATTTTTGATACTGTTGGTCTATTTACACCAATGTCAGAGCGATCTCTCCTTGGCCTTTTCATCGAGTCCCCTGTGTTCTGTTCTCTTCCATCAGATGCTCTATGTCTAGCTGTTTGAACACAAAAACACATCTGTGTATAAACCCCGTAATCCTCTCCAAGCGAGTGTTGAGCGCTGTTGCAATCCCTGACTGAAAGTCACTGTGTATAGGGTCTGCATAAAGCTGTCCTGAATCATCCTACTGTATATTCTTAAAGTTTGGAGAAGAAAATAAAAACATACATAAATATTTATTCCAGGTTGATGCATGTTTCAGTATCAAGACCTATAGGAGCACCATATAGCCCAAATTTAAAGGTGTAGTTCACTTAAAAAAAAAAAATTCTGATTATTTACTCACCTCCATGTCATCCAAGATGTCCATGTCTTTTTGTCTTCAGTCGAAAAGAAAATAAGGTTTTTGATGAAAACATTCCAGGATTTTTCTTCCATATAATGGACTTCAATGGGAACCAAATGGTTCAAGGTCCAAAAGACTGGTTTCAGTGCAAACTGTTCAAAGGGCTTTAAATGATTCCAGACCATGAATAAGGGTCTTATTAAGCAAAACGATCGCTCATTTAAAAAATAAATAAATAAATAAATAAATAAATAAATAAATAACAAAGTTTACGTTTTATAAGCTCAAATGGTCACCTTGCTCTGTTCTGTGATGCACATTCGTGACTCTCCTGTTCGAACTTGTTCATCAAAATGAACAAATCTTTTTTCATGTCATTTGGTTCATTCAACGAACGAAACGGAATGAGTTGACTTGGGAAAAGATTTGTTCATTTTGATGAACAAGTTCAAATAGGAGAGTCATAAACGCGCATCACAGAACATCAATAGCATCAATAAACAGCATCAATAAACTTTGTTATTATTTTTATTTTAAATGAGTGATCGTTTCACTTGATAAGACCCTTATTCATCATCTGGAATTGTTTAAAGCCCTTTGAACAGTTTGCAGTTTGCACTGAAACTGTCTTTTGGACCTTGAACAGTTTGGTTCCCATTGAAGTCCATTATAAGGAGAAAAATCCTGGAATGTTTTAATCAAAAACCTTAATTTCTTTTCGACTGAAGAAAGAATGACATGGACATCTTGGATGACATGGGGCGAGTAAATTATCAGCACAAGTTTTTTTTTTTTAAAAGTGAACTACTCCTTTAAGGTATCCATTATCTTGATTACTAGAGTAGTAAAACATCTAATATCAAGATCTAGCCAAAAGTATCAACTATGCAGCTGTGGAGTAAAGATAAAGAAGTATCTAGACTTAAAGCAGTTTAGAGAATTTAGATCACAATCTGGATTTACAATCTATATTCATAGCAAAATTAATTTGGATTACAATCTGGATGTACAATACAGATCATAATCTGGTCTCCCTAGATCTCCCTATTCCAGCCTTTGACCATGTTCGCACCATTGAGAGCATCTTCTCACATACTGTATCGCTTGCTGGTTTGGGAACAATACGGCAGAGGAGAGACATAAACTTAACAGGATTGTGAGAACTGCTGAAAAAATCATTGGTGTGTCACTGCCACATATTCAGGAACATCTACACAGTGCGCTGTGTGCATTGAGCAAATTGCATTATTAAGGACTTTACTCATTTCTCATGTGTCACGTTCATACTCCTTCAGTCTGGTAAAAGATACAGAAGGATCAGGGCAAGAACTAGTAGGCTATTAAACAGCTTTTTCCCCACAGCTATTAGACTGCTTAAAGGGATTCTCCACATTTTATTTTGGAAATGGCTCATTTTACAACTCCCTCAGAGTTAAACAGTTGAGATTTACCGTTTTCGAATCAATTCAGCCGATTTTTCTGATATTTAGAAGAATATCAGTAACCAGACAGTTTCTGGTCTCATTGACTTCCATAGTATATATTTTTTCCTACTATGGAAGTCATTTCAATTCAAATACAGAATCTTTCTTAGAGTTATTACTAGTGCACGTAATGGACCTACAGAAGGATGGTGAAGTAATAAAGTTGTTCGGCCACAACATATAGTCAAAGTACCGGGACATAAAAATTTGGGACGAGTTGAAAAAAAAAAGTCCAGGAAAATGAGCTAGAGAAACAGAGAGAGAGGGTACGGGACTTACATACACATCTGTTATCATCCAGTAATATCCGTTCCCCACGGCAAGTACAGTTTACCACACCAAGCGGAGTCAAAAGGCAGAGGTCATGGCACCCTCCATTATTCACGCTGCAGGGGAACGACTCACCTGGAAGTAATAAGAGAGATCCTTGATGACAAATCACTCGTGACACTTTCAATTGTTTGACAAGGTTTACAGCTCATACTTATGGTGAGGAATTTACAGAAATTTGTGACATTTCCAGAACGCTTTGTTAATGGAGCGGTTAACTTTTACTTCAGTTGATATAATATAACTTTATATAGTTGATATAAAGTTATATCAACTATAACTTTTGCTGATAATTTACTCACCCCATGTCATCCAAAATGTCTATCTTTCTTTCTTCAGTCGAAAAGAAATTAAGTTTTTTGATCAAAACATTCCAGGATTTTCTCCATATAATGGACTTCAAATGGGAACCAAACGGTTCAAGGTCCAAATGAGAGTTTCAGTGCAGCTTCAAGGGGCTTTAAACAACACCAGATGATCAATAAGGGTTTTATCAAGCGAAACGATTGGCCATTTAAAAATAAATAAATTAACGTTTGTTTTATAAGCACAAATGCTCGCCTTGCTCTGTTCTGTGATAAGCGTTCGTGACTCTCCTGTTCAAACTCCATCAAAATGAACAAATCTTTTTTCAAATGAAGACTCGAAGAGTCCTAGATAAGACCTTTATTCATTCGTCTGGTGTCGTTTAAAGCCCTTTGAAGCTGCGCTGAAACTCTCATTTGAACTTTGAACTGTTTGGTTCCCATTATATCCATTATATGGAGAAAAATCCTGGAATGTTTTCATCAAAAACCTTAATTTCTTTTCGACTAAAGAAAAGAAAGATGTGGACATCTTGGATGACATGCGTGTGATTAAATTATCAGCAAAGTTGTTGTTTTTTTAAAGTGAACTACTCCTTTAATCACAACACACTGGGCCGGCTAACCAATCAGAGCACATTTCGTATTTCGAAGGAGGGGCTTCCACTCGAAACAGGAACTAAACAGGGCGTTTAAGACAAACTGGGAATAGAAATGCAATAATGTAAAATATGTGAAAAAAAATGTTTTTGGAACAATCAAGCATGAAAGCCAGAGACTTTGTAAAAGGGCACAATAGGCCCCCTTTAATGCAACACATTCTGCCTGGCACTGCAGACACACACACACACACACATGGTTTGAAGGGCACTCTTGCAGTGCCAGTCAGAGGGTTGGGCTCCTCAGCGGGTGTGAGTTTGAACTGTGTTTGGCACAGACGCCGGCGTGGAGAGCGGGTCTCTGAACCGTGCGCTATCTACACACACACACGACTGCCAGATTTTAAGAGCCTTGGACCGAGTGTATTCCCCTGCACAAATGGTGAGGATTCAGATGAGTGCATTGGCCCAGCGTCTTTCACCGTCAGCGACATGAGGCTTCAGTCCTGGGAGGCTTTTGCTTATTATGGGATGGGGCTTTAATAGCTTGGACTCATCGATGGCTGATTTCTGTTGGCCGGTGATTATAAAGGAATGTTTATTAGTTGGAATGAAAGGAACTGCAGATGGTCCCCACTTTTAAAGGAACAGTTCACCTACAAAGAAACATTTTTATTATATTCATAAGAAAGTCAAAATGGTGAAAACAATTTTGATAGAATATTCATTCCTTTTAAGTCTGTCTTAGCAGTTTTTATTAGAGCCAGACCGATATATCAGTAGTCCGAATATTAGGCATATTCCAAACTATCGGTATAGTCAGTTATAATGGCCGATAAATTAATATTTCAAAAATAAAATAAAAACAGACGTCACGATACATACATTGCTTGAATAACAATTAAAAGAACATCCCCATCAGTTCTCTTAACTCAAATAAGCTTGACAAAATTCATGACTATCATGTCCAGTTTTGCTGCTGTTAAATAAGCCAAGAGTGAAGCGAAAAAAAAAAAAACGGCCGATATATTTGGAATATCTGGATTTTAAAACCAACAAATATTTGTGTCAGTATCGGCCTTTAAAAAAAAACAAAAAAAAAAACAGCCGATATATCGGAATATCGGATTTTAAAACCAACAAATATTTGTATCAGTATCGGCATTTTTAAAAACAAAAAAAAAAAAGAGTTGGCCAATATATCGGAATATCGGATTTTAAAAACCAACCAATATTTGTATCAGTATCGGCCTTTTTAAAAAAATAATAAAAAAAGATCGGCCGATATATCAGGAATATCTGGATTTTAAAAGCAACAAATATTTGTATCAGTATCGGCCTTAAAAAAAAAAAAAAGATCGGCCAATATATCAGGAATATCAGATATTAAAACCAACAAATATTTGTATCAATATCGGCCTTAAAAAAAAAAAAAAAAAAAAAAAAAAAAGTCGGCCAATATATTAGAAATATCGGATTTTAAAACCAACAAATATTTGTATCAGTATCGGCCTTTAAAATCCTTAATCGGTCAGGCTCCAGTTTTTACTCTTGTGTTTGCATATGCACAAATTATAGGGGGAATGACTGTAGTTTTTCAGCATTTATATCACAGTGTGAGCGAATTCCCTTAATAGAGTCATCTGCGGTGTATAGATAGGAGGAACGGTGGCCACCGAGGTCCAAATCTCCAGAGAGGGCTGAGATGAGAAAATCTCCATTGGCGGTTTAGGATGCCAAGCATCTAAGCTGCTTCCATTAGAGTCATTTGAAACACAGAGGCTTGAACCGCAAACAAAGAAATGTCTCTATCGAAGCCAAGAAAGAAGCGGGCATTCTATAAATGTGTCACGTACTATAAATTCTGGTAATTCTGTAAATTTCATGGTGCAGTTTTACTTCCCGGGTGAATCGAGACTTGGTTTCTACGCATTAAAAGATGTGCGCCTAAGGCACTTGAAATGTGGTGCTCCTTGTGAGTTTTAACAGATGCAATTACCAAGCGCTGCAGGTGTAAGTTTCGTGGTCGGGACACATAAACGTAAAAGTCACCATGCTCACTAAACAGAATTTATGGAAATGTACTTCCAGCAGTGCAGGCCAAGCTGGGCATTTAGTAGGATAAAAACTGAAAATACACATTTAAAGCATGCAAATATATGCATTTTATTTTATATACATATATATATATATTTATTTTTTATGCACATGATGTCCATTTCTATAACTCTTATAAATAAACATTTTAATCCAAAAAAGGAACATTTATTTAGAGTCGAACTCATTATTGGAATCT